>JARKIA010000269.1:0-223215 GCA_029289565.1 Mycena galericulata | reverse complement strand
TTAACGAGATACATTTCAGAGATCGGGGTTCAACTCAGTCCTTTAGGCTTCATTCTTTGAACTGCCAACAGAACGCGGTCGCTTCTCTCCTGAAGTCGTCAAAGAAACGAGAATACGTTCCATCCGCGCCATATCCGCTTGGCCTTCGCCTGAGCCGAAGGCCAAGTCCTACACAATTAGTCAACTTCTGTTTCGCTGGTGTATGCTTCAAATGCCATACCATTTCTTCGAGCGACTTCCCGAACGTCTCTGGGAGCACCCAAATCGCGAACGCGATCCCCATGAGAAGAAACATTAGGAAGAACCTAATGATTGCATTAGTTCAACGTCGAGAGCAGAGGTGAGAGCATTTAACGTACAAGTACGTCCCATACGTGATATTCTTTAACATGTCGGGTACAACGAGCGAAACAAGGAACTGTGTGGGTGAACGTGAGCTAGGTTTCCAACATGCATTGCATGCCAGGACTTACATTTGTCATCCAATTTGCAGACGCGGCGAGGGCGACACCGTGCGCACGGGTCGACAGCGGGAATACTTCCGATATGACCTGCATTCCCCGTCAATATAGCTCTATCGAGAAAAGAAAATGACGGACCGTCCACGAAACCGGCCCTGCAATCTATTTGCTTAACAGTATTGAAAAGGGTACGAGTGACTTGACGCACCCCAAGAGGTTCCGAAAAACCCGACGTACAACCAGATGAAGGTGGCAGTGGTCCACCCAGCTGCAGAGCTTGTCCACTCCGGCTCGTAGGTCGCCGATAGGGCTGCTATCAGAATCAGCATCAGCGCCATCCCGCTGCCCCCTATGATCAGCAAAGGCCGGCGTCCCACTCGGTCAATCGTCGCAATGGCTGGAAGCGTAGAGATGACAAACACAACTAGAGGGGGTTTGTTTGATACTTATACTCGGCCGATGGGCATCGCTTACCGCCAATGACACCTGCGGCCAACAGTGATACCGTCTTCCCGGGCAAACCCAAAGATTGGAAGATTGTCGGCGCGTAATAAACCTGGGGTTTTTTAAGCACTTTGCTTCATTACGGCCATGTAACATACGATTGCGTCAATTCCAGACCTTTGAGAGGTAGATTAGCCCATTCCAGGAGCGAAAAGGAAGTAAGATTCACATTTGTTGGAAAAACTGGGTCAAACACGCGACTGAAAGGGAGCGTCAGTCTAAACTCCTGTGCTAAAGATGGAAGCATTTACCAGCCGTCCGCCGGAACATATATACAGTGGTGAATATTGACCGAATTGGGCCACTTGTAGTTTGAACTGCGTGAGCGCGCCGCCGCCAACGAGACGAGGGAATCGTTCCGCGGTCATCTCGGCCTCTGCCAACACATCAAGTATGGGTCTCCACACTCCCAGCGGAAACCCACTGACCGAACATCGCCTCCGCTTGGATCTCGACGTATTCCAATTGGACTATTTCCGAATCCTCGGGCATCTTGCGCAGCCAGGCGAGTGTCTTCAAAGCCTCTTCCCCCGGCCCTTGCGGATGAGCCACCGCGGAGTGTACGGCAATGTGAAGCTCAAGAGTGCGAGCGCCAAGGCAGGGATCCCCTGGCCCGCTAGACACACGCGCCAAGATGCAGAGTTTGTTTCCGAGATGAAGTTGGTACCGTATCCGACCCTGCCCGCAGAGTTTAATGACACGAGGTCGTGAAGTTGTAACGAACATATCTACCAGAAAGATATGCAGATGCCAGTGACGATTGCAAGCTGCTGGATCGAGACCACCGTGCCGCGCAGCTCGGGGGGCGAGATTTCTGAATTGTACAGTGGCACGGCCGCGGATAGACTTCCAACAGCCCAACCGATGAAGAAGCGACCGACGAACTACACCAAAAATTAATGTCTTGACAACACACGGTGGTCGTGTGCTAACCATCCATGCAGCATTCTGGGCGCCGGTGGTCAAGGCGGTTCCAAGCAAACATACCATGGATCCGACGAACAGGGTCCACCGGCGAGATATGGTGTCGCACAAATAGCCCTAGCCGAAAGTCAGGAAGTTGATCAGATAAGCCATGGGAGAGCAAACATTTGCCAGTGCGCCCGCCCATCCCCCGAGGCCAAGTGTCCTTCAGATTCAATGAGCTTCAGCTGAGGGAGCTGGCGACGTCCTTACGAGACACTCCATCCTTTAAATGATGAATCGTTTGCGATGCGCGAGAATTTTGGATTGGAAACAAATGCGTCCATGACAAGGACTTGCGAATATGCTCCTTGTTCATATCCTGAAAGGCAAAGCATTAGCATTCGAAGCCCGTGCCAATGTTCCACCAACCATAGCAAAGGGCGCCAAGACTGCATAAAAGTGAGCGCGCCACTTAGATGTCAGGTTTGGATGCACTCACGTCGTAATGATCGCTAAACGGAACAAACGGGGGTTCTTGACCAAGCCTCGAAGACCGGATGGGCCAACGAGTTCAGCTCTGCGAGCTGCGTTAATACCTTGCAGGTTGGACATGGTGACTCTTGAGCGCTCGCCTGACGTAAATCAGACCACCGACTTCTTAAGGGTTGCGGCTGAGATGGACCGTGGAGCTCCGCCGTCGTTTTTGCCGAGGGCCTCTGACCTTGTGATGTGTAAGGAAGCGCGACCGGAAGCGCGGGCAGGTGACGCGACTCACGAGAAATGGAAGGACATTCGCGAGCCTTGAGCTGCCTTGAGGCTCTCGCGTAGAGAGCCCAGACAATTTCCGCACACGGGTTTCGATTTCGCCAGTCAAATTTCCAAACACCCAGGTGAAGCAGAAGGCACGCGCAGTTAGAGGTAATAGCTCCGGCGCCTAGCGGCGGCGCAGACTAAGCTTTGCACTGGGCCCGAGACTCGACGCTTGGAGGAGACCGTACGGTCTCGGGTCATTTTTCTCCTCGCAGTCCTTGGATACCCTCAGGCCTCAGACCCAAAAAACTCGCGAGTAGACTGCAAGTACTAGGCTGAGAGAGGAAGCCGGTGTACACGCGGCTTGTCTCATATTTTTTGAGGGGGATAATGAGTTAGAAATTAGAATAGAAGGCGCAGCGATCGCATTCGTCTGAGATGGGGTGAAACGCGATCGGAGGTGAAAGAACAAAAGCTGGCGAGGCCGGAATCCGGCCCGCCGAATGGTCGTCTCGACCACCAATCGACCACGACCCTTTTCAGAGAGACTCCTCTTCCAATCCCAAGAGATACAACTGGTGAGCACTTCATTGAAATGCCTTGAGATTATTACTGACCAAAATATACGATATAGTACTTTCATCTGCACTGATGGAACCCGATCTTGTCTCGTTAATCCACAGCAACAAGCCACCAAACGAATCCCAGACTAGATCTATCCAGGTTATGCTCGGTAACGCTCAAATTGAGCTGTCGACCACGGAGGAGAGCATTCTGAAGGTTTCGCTTGTACTTGCCGAGCTGGAACGCCAAAAGCGGCGCCAGAAGGAATTCATACTCGCCATGAAAGCTGCCCTTTCCCCAATCCGCCGCATACCACCTGAGCTCCTGGCAGAGGTCTTTATTCTCTGCCGCGATAACAGTCTCAATTCGGACTCTTATTCCATTTCCGATGTGCGACAGGCGCCGATGCTTCTAGGACATATTTCCTCGTCCTGGCGAAGTGTCTGCTATGGAACACCGCGTCTATGGGAGCATGTTCATCTCAAATCAGCTGCTGCATTCTGCAGACCCTCCTTCCCCTCCTTCATCGATCAATATTGGTGAGATCCGGTGGTCTCCCCATCCCCGTCGACCTCGCGGCCCATACAGTCTCCACCTGGCCAGTCCTCCGCAGGTTGTTTCGTCATCATGCCAGGTTGGAAACTATCAAGCTTGAAATCGCTTCCACGGACGTCGGCCCTCATGAATCTATGAACAAGCGGACGTTCCCTATGCTCACCTCAGTCGAGATAGACGTTCGAGACGCAGAGGGAGTTGACCCCGGTGTCGCTGCATGCTTTCGGTCTTCAATGACGCGCCACTCCTTCGTACGGTGACTTTTTCCGCAGACTGTCCCTCGGCGCAATCTCTGCTCCCCGCACTAGCCTGGTCCCAATTCACCACGTTGGACCTGAAAATTGAGATCAGGCTCTCTGAAGCACGGGAAATTTTGACCCAGTGCCAGAAACTCCAAACAGTTAGCCTATCGACATTCCCAGATGCGGGCGAGACCCAGGTCGCACTACAGACGACCCAACTCCCTGATCTTCGCGACCTTGAAATCTGGATCGAGAACGATCACGCTAGTCTGCCGCCGGACCGATTTTTCGACGCGTTCGCATTCCCCAGTCTCAAATATCTGTTCATCAATTCAATGGCCTGGTCTCCGCTCACTCTGATCAGACTATATGAACGATCGCAATTCCGGCTCGAGGATTTGGTTCTCCATTTCCTTGACTTGGATGCAGGCGAACTCATCCAGTTTCTTGCACATCTTCCTCTCCTCTAAACCCTTTACCTCAAAGCTTGCGCCGTGACCGACGAACTGTACAGAGCGTTCACATACGAGCCCGGCTTGATCCAGCCACTCACTCTGCCCCACCTCCAGGACGTGGTTTTGCTCGGGTACCCCGGTGACGCAGAACCGGGTACTTCCATCGCGAACATGGCAGAGTCCATCGCCGGACACAGCGGGCAGCTTAATGCTGCATTCCCCAGGCTGAGAGACTTTCAAGTTGTCCTATCCGGGCCCCCCTTTGACAGCGAAATTGAAAGTCGCCTGGCGGCCGCAGGCAGCAGCGGTGTGTTCAGTTATAGTAGTATATGAGCATTCCTGGATGAACGGGTGCGTGAAATTGAACCGCGCTTTTCTTCTCCATCTCACGGTTTATTGTGCACAGAAACATATGGTACATATAGCAGAAAACTCAGGTTCATGACGACTTATATTATCATCCGTGATATGATGGAGCAAGAGTAAATCTTGGCAGCGCTCATGGCAGCAAATCGCTAGTGCACTTGGTTTGTGTGAACTCGCCGCGCCTCGAAGCAAATTGCTACGAGAAAATCTGTGTTTCGAAAACTGCAAAGTTGCCATGTTCAAGTGGTTGAAAATGTTAAGTAAAAGCGAGCATTAGCTTCAAGCCCTAGGCGTCACTGAGCCGCCTGGGCTCTGCGTCCGAGTCATGCTGCCCGTTGACTCGGGTTTGACCGAATATTGCCTGAAGCCCGGCGGCCTGACGACCATGTAGATTCCTGGTCGCAAACATGGTACTTAGTTGGATAGGATATGTGGCGCGTCAAATTTGTTGATTTTTGAAAGATAATCAATGGATTGCGAAACAGTTGAACGTTCAATATCACTTCAATATCATGCTGCCATGGGGATCTGTTGAAATGGATGATTGGACGATAAAGGACGAGCGATCGGGACATGAACGGAGTGTCTGGTCAAGCCGAAGTCCAGGCCGCTTGAAGCCGAGCCCCGACGTACGCCGCCCAGGCCTGAACATCCCCCGATTGGCCTAGCCCTAGTGGTAGGCATAACAGACGAGGCGGCGCCAGCGAGCTCCGCCAAGTTCAACGGAATTGTGGATCTGATACTTTTCCGGATCGCGATGGAACTGAGCAGAAGATCGCGAACTGAGGGGAAATTTATTAATGGCCGCGGAGAGAATGCGGATGCCCGATTCGGTCGCAGTGGCAGCAGACTGGGCAGACAGACAGGCGGAATGTTGCATGTCATACCCCAAGAGACCCCAAGAAGCCGCGAGTTGAATATTTAGTTCCGGCAGCTCGACCGATATTAATTCCTTCCGTCTCGTCAAGGTGGCCAGCGCACGCCCTCCGGAACCATTGCTTGAAGAAATGTTACATCCAAAGAACAAGAACGTGCCTGTCTTCTTGCCTATGAATACCCGGGAACAAAGTCTAAAATACGCCTTGTTTCCCCGCACGACGCGGGTACTTACATAGGAGGCACTAAATTGGTATCTTATGTCGCGTTGATACGGGTATTAGAATCACGGGTGCGCCAGCGAAACCTCGCCGATACGAGGTTCGTCCGAGTCGAGTGAAATAATGACTAGAAAATGCTGGAGTCGGAGGCTAGTCGGGCCTGAGAGTGGGCTCCAAAGTCCAGGTGGGGGAGATAAGGACTGTGATCGCCTGGAATGCGGGGTATGACAGGCAGTGTAACCTTCCCCACAGGATCAGGCGCATGACCAGGCTGTGCTGATTTTTAAGCTCCGCTTGAAAAATTGCATCACGGCCTTTGCGTTTCTTCCCTTCTCCCTTCATCTCCCTTATAGAGGTATGTCCTTCAAATCGCTGTAATCTGGCTCTAATCCCCCAGCAGGCTTCTTAGCCACCTAGATATTGCCTATAGAGCGTTCTCTGTCCCTGTCAGCTTTGTCTGCGATCACATAGACCCATCTCTTACCCATATCTCATCTAAAGGTTTGTACACCGCACTTCAACCCATAGATTCACTCACGATGGCTACAAAGATACAAGAAATGCCCGCTGCTACCCCCGCCCCCGTTTCTCTCAAGGAGTTTGACGTCCCCAGCCTTTTTGTCGCTGACAAAGCCACACGCGATGCCTCGGCAGCGACCCTCGTCGCCCTCGCCCAAAAAGAGGGCCCCGTCGCTCTCAAGGACATCACGCCCCAAATTCTCAAGGCTCTCGCCGATAAAAAGTCTGCCGCCGCCCGTGAGGGTGCCGCCGACACCGTCCTCGCCCTCGCCAAGCAGGGTGCCGTAAAGGCCCTCGAGCCCACGTTCATCGACTCGGGTCTCTATGCTGCCCTCCTCGAGACCTTCGCCGACAAAATGCCTGCTGTCCGGACAGCTGCCGTCGAGGCCGTGCGCGAGTACGTCGCCGCCATGAACCCATGGGCAACAGCCCTCATCCTCCCCGCTCTTCTTCACGAACTCAAAACTGCTGGCAAGTGGCAGATCAAGACCGGCTCGCTTGTCGTTCTCAACCAGCTCGTCGTCAGCGCCCCGACCCAGATGGCCCGTCTCATGCCCGAGATCGTCCCCGTTCTCGCTGACACCATCTGGGACACGAAGGCCGACGTGAAGAAGGCCGCCCGTGATTCGCTTACAAAAGCCACCGCCCTGGTGTCTAACAAGGATATTGAACGCTTTATTCCGGCTCTTATCAAAGCCCTAATTAATCCCGTTGAGGAGGTCCCTGGTACTATCGCCCTCCTCTCGGCCACCACATTCGTTTCAGAGGTAGATTCCCCCACCCTCTCCCTAATGGTCCCCCTTCTCTCCCGTGGTCTCTCGGAGAAGCTCACGGCCACCAAGCGCAAGGTCGCGGTGTAAGTCTCTTTGTTTTGGCCATCACCCTTCATGCTCATGTCACTTTGTGCAGCATCGTCGACAACATGGCCAAGCTCGTCGACTCCCCCATCACCGTCCGCCCCTTCCTGCCTAAGCTCCTCCCCGGTCTCCTCAAGGTCGAGTCGAGCATTGGTGACCCCGAGGCCCGTGGCGTCATCGGCAAGGCCATCGCCACCCTCCGCCAAGTCGGTGAGGTCCCCACCGGCGACGGCTCCGACCTCCCCCCGCTCAAGGTTGCCGAGCACGGTGCCCTCGGCCACTCCCTGGTTGCTATCTACAAGCAGCTCGGCGGCGAGATCTCCATCGCCGACACCATGACCATCTACACCTCGTCCCTCGCCGCCAACCTCGTCAACATGAAGAACTTCGACGTGCCCGAGTGGGACAGCCTCGCGCCGTACTTGGCCTTCGTTGCTGCTACCCCCGACCCCATTTCTGTCACCCACGAGTGGGTCGTTCGGTCTGCGACCGAGGACGACGGCGAAGAGGCCGTGCTAGAGGACGAGGAGGAGGGCGAGGACCTGTGCAACTGCCAGTTCTCGCTCGCCTACGGTGCCAAGATCCTGCTCAACACTGCCGTCTTGCGCCTCAAGCGTGGACACCGCTACGGCCTGTGCGGGAAGAACGGTACCGGCAAGTCGACGCTCATGCGCGCCATCACCAACGGGTAAGCGCCTCTTCCTTCCTCGCTCCTTAGAACCAATGCTAATCCCGATTATAGCCAAGTCGAGGGCTTCCCGTCGCCCGACGACGTCCGTACGTTCTACGTTGAGCACGACATCGACGGCAGCGAGGAGGACACCTCCGTCCTGCAATTCATCTGCACCGACGAGCGCATTCTCGCCACCAAGGAGGAGATCATCGAGACCCTCGCGTCCGTCGGATTCAACGACGAGCGCCAGGGACAGGCGATCGGCAGCTTGTCCGGTGGATGGAAGATGAAGCTCGCGCTTGCCCGCGCCATGCTCTTCCGCGCGGACATTCTTTTGCTTGACGAGCCGACTAACCATCTCGACGTCGTCAACGTCGCGTGGCTCGAGAACTACCTGACCAACCTCAAGACGTGCACTTCCAGTATGTTTATCTATCTTTCTTCCGCTCTAAGGTGATGCTGATCTTGCGCGCAGTTATCGTGTCGCACGACTCTGGCTTCCTCAACAACACGATCACGGACGTACTGCACCTCAACCGCTTTAAGCTCCGCCGCTACCGCGGCAACCTCGAGAAGTTCGTGCAGCAGGTGCCCGAGGCCAAGTCGTACTATACGCTCGAGGCGGCCGAGGACTACCGCTTCAAGCTCCCCGACCCCCCTCTCCTCGACGGTGTCAAGACCAAGGAGAAGTCGCTGCTCAAGATGCGCAAGGTCGGGTTCCAGTACCCCTCGCAGCCCGTGCAGCAGCTCTACGACATCACGCTGCAAGTGTCGCTTTCCTCGCGTGTCGCGATCCTGGGACCGAACGGGTCCGGCAAGAGCACGCTCGTCAAGCTGCTCATCGGCGACATGGAGCAGAACAAGGGCGGTGAGATCTGGAAGCACCCCAATCTCGTCATCGGGTACGTCGCGCAACACGCGTTCCACCACATCGACAACCATCTCGACAAGACGCCGCTCGAGTACATGCTCTGGCGGTACCAGACTGGCGAAGATCTGGAGGAGATGAGCAAGGCGAACCGCATCATCAGCGAGGAGGAGGCACAGAAGATGAAGGACGGCGCCCTCATTGTGATCGAGGGGCAGA
This sequence comes from Mycena galericulata, assembly GCA_029289565.1. NCBI lineage: Eukaryota > Fungi > Basidiomycota > Agaricomycetes > Agaricales > Mycenaceae > Mycena > Mycena galericulata. The sequence goes on along the minus strand of JARKIA010000269.1, from coordinate 214,179 downwards.
AACGGCTCATCGACGAGATTCTTGCGCGCAAGAAGCTCAAGCAGTCGTACGAGTACGAGGTGTCGTTCAAGGGCCTCAGCTCGTCCGAGAACATCTGGCTGCCCCGTGACGACCTTGTCAAGCGTGGATTCGAGAAGGTCGGTGTCGTACATTGCTCGCTACATTAATCATGCTAACTCGTGCTGCAGAAAGTCATCGAGGTCGACACCCGCGAGGCGCAACGCCTTGGGCTGCTGCGGCCGCTCGTCCGTCGCGAGATCGAGAAGCACATGGCGGACTTTGGCCTCGAGCCCGAGTTCGTCAGCCACAACACCATGCGCGGTCTCTCCGGTGGACAGAAAGTCAAGATCGTGCTCGGCGCCGCGACGTGGCGCCGGCCGCACATAATGTGTCTCGATGAGCCTACTAGTGAGTACTACTGCTGCTGCTACGTGAAGACAAGGATGCACGCTGATGATGATTAGACTACCTCGATCGTGAGTCGCTCGCGGCGCTCATCGAGGCGCTCAAGGTCTTCGAGGGCGGTGTGCTCGTCATCACCCACAACCGCGACTTCTCCGAGTCGATCTGCAAGGAGTGCGTTTCTTCTGTTTCCTTCGTTTCCGCGAGGTGCTAACGATGAATTGCAGGGTGTGGGCGATGCGTGACGGACGGCTCGAGGCGTCCGGCCACAACTGGGTTGAGGGCCAGGGTGCCGGCCCGCGCATTGACAAGCAGGACGGCGACGAGGAGGTGCAGTACGATGCGATGGGTAACAAGATCGACAACAAGAAGCAGAAGAAGATCTCGGCCTCGGATGCGCGCAAGGTTCGTTACTCTTCTGTCCGTACATACATGACCTGGTCTGACCGATGTGTGTTTTCCCCACAGCTCAAGAAGGAGCGCATGGCACGGAAGAAGCGGGGTGAGGAAGTCACGGATGACGAGCTCTGATTGAACAAATGCGCTCGTTTTTTCTGTACTCCTATATCCTTTCCCCTCTGTTTCTCTTTCTTCCTTTTCCTGCTCTCTCGGTGTTTTTTTACTCTCACATATGCGTACCTTACTATATATACTCTCCGCCTGTATTCTCTCCCCCGCACACGCTCTTCGAGTGTGGGAATCTACCCGTTATGCCCTAGACTTTGTGAGGGTGAAGATGTAAGAAGGGAGCGGGCCTGTTATGGTCATTGCGTTGCCTGATTGGGACACGCGTGTATGTCTGAGACCTCTTCTTGAGACCGCCGTGTCGAATCGTCATTGGTGTAGCTTGCGGAGTCCAGGGGTTCGATATGAGTGAATTGAGACCTCATCTGAGACCCGGCCGGTCGTCTGGCGCTTCGATCTGTCAGCAATTATCTATAGTGAGTTTTTCAAATGCATGCATGGCAGAGATGTCGACTCTCAGTCTTGAATAGCTTGAATTTTGAAAGACTTCGTTGTCCTGTGGTCGGCTCGGCCTGTTGACCAAGGTACCGACCCAGTCTTTACCCTCGTTTCGAGGTCACCGCGGGCATCAGGTCAGAAATCTCAAATAATCGCAGAGCGTACAGGTAACATTTATCTCGGTGTGAAGTGTATATACTAGATACCCTATCAAGAGAGCGTCGAGTACCTGACTTACCGGGCGTGCCAGTCGATGTGCTAGACCCGGACGCGATTGCATTCCAAGTTAGCAGCGCCGAAAAGGATACACTACTTAGTCGACATGTTCCGCATGGAAGAGCCTGTTGCACTAGATACAGATAATCCGGGTATTTACATTACCCGCCAAGCATACTGTTAACGTTGGTTTCGAAATCAATGACGAAGGGCAGCGCATGTTGGAGGTTCTCGTTGCATGTTCGAATGGCCCCGATAATCGAGTCTTGATTTTCGTAGACGACTTGACTATCGAGGATCCTTTTCGTTGCGACTGACCAGCAGAGCTGTGATCCTTCCTTTTAAGCTAGGGAACGGATGAAAGAAGTCTTGACGCACCGGTAGGATGGGGTCGAGGTATTGGCAGTCTTCTAGTGAGAAGGTGCTTGATATGCTCACGATCTCAAGCACTGCATCACGGTATCTCCTCGATGACTCGACATGGGACGGCGCAAATATGCCGTGAAGATCTGCCAGCGCTGTGAGCGCCATGGTGGAACTGAGCTTTAGTCCAAGTTCGCTAGTATGCGCATCGGGAATAAATGACGCTCGAAGCGTAACTGGGTGAAGGATACCGAGGTGAGTGTGCAGTTGCTCGACTAATTTCCAGTATTCTTCGAACCATGCCGGAGGAGGATGTTGGCCTACGTAATGTAAGCACCTGAAATTCAACCAGGATAGCGGAACCGATTTACTGTTGTTCCACTTGGCGGTCAACTTGCGGGTCTGGGTTAGAAGTCGGATACTCTTCGCTCTCAGGAAATTGATGTCCACGTTGGAGGTAACTTGGGTATCCTACAACATATTGGTCAAAAGAAACAAAAAAAAAATTCGTGTTACATACCATCAAGAGGTCGAATTTGTCAATCAGCCGACTGTCTATCACCGAAGGTGTAGCCAACACCACCTGGGCCGATACGGCGACGTATATCAAGTGCGAGAACGTCGCTCGTAGTTGATCTGCTTCGCTGAAAGGATCGATGGAATACATCCCTTTGTGTTCACTCTCGGAAGGGACTTGGGATACAGCTGCCAAGTCGAGATCGTGTGTCATTGCTGTATTGCTGGCCACCGTCAGAAACTCTTGACCACGACTGAAGTCCCCTTTATGGAAAAAGTAGAGTGAGACGCTTATATATGTGAGCAGCGTCGTGACGGGATCAGGAACAGGCCCGAGCATCCCATTTACTGTCCCGAGAATAAGGCGCATCTGCGCTACCTCGTCGCCATTTTTGTCGGGGGCGTAAGTCCAAGTGCGGTATCGGTCGTAATAATCGAGCATATATCCCCAGAGATGGCAAACGTGAACCAGGACTGGATGTACGTCAGCTCCAGTCATATCGCCATTTGTAAGTGCAGCGAGCTTATGCGGGGGTAGGGTGAATCCAAATTGTATCCTCTTGGAGAGAAACAATTTCCGACTGGAGGAATTTCAGTAACAAAGAAAACCATAGCGACTGAGCTACTGACATGCGGAACTGTTTCTCCGCCGGAGATTCTACGAGTGGAATAACGGGTTCAGGGGGCTGTTCAGGGGCTCCGGCGGAAATCAGGGCCTGTGTTGGCGCTGGATTATATCCTGTTTCCACATAGTGGAACGCAGGGTCATGCTGCCCCAAAGTGGAGCCCACGTCACGACTGGGACCCAGATCATCTATGAATGGATCCTGGTCGAGGAGTGTTGATTCGGGAGGAGCCAAAGAGTTTGAGGAAAGTAGTTGATCCAACTCGGCGGATAGATCAGGTCCGACGGCATAGCTCGAAGAATTGGGAGGGGCTTGTTTGGCTTGAGAGAGAAGTTGCTCCAGTTCAAGGGTTCTCTCGATAAGTGCTCTCGTGAAGCTCAGCTGGCTACCATCGTCGAACTTGCAGTCGTCTTCCTTCTTCGATATGATGCACGTCCGGCATGGCCAATTACCGCTGCATTTCTGCCTGTTTGTTAGGACACCGGCAACCCAACTTGCGGGATGGGTCTACCTTTTTTTTCCGCCTATCGTCGAGATGAAGACCGGAATTAAACAACAGAAAAGCCACACTCACCGGCAAGCCGTACAAGCAGCCCCCTTGCGTAGCTCCGGGCCGTGAGAGGCACTTGGAGCCGTGTAACTGCAGGTCACATCGACCCGCGCTCTGGAGCACGGACCACACGGGTTCTGGCCATCACATCGCTACAGAACAGCGTCAGCCATCGTCCCCACAAAAGATGGCCAAGATCGACTTGCAATCTTCTTTGTACGACATCGGCCACAAGTCGAGGTTTTGGCCGCCTTGTCCTGGTCCATGAACGTTGGGGACAAGGGAGCACCGCTAAAGTGCTTCCGCCGCGTAAGACTGATGCCATCAAACGCCGATCCTGCTGGAGTCACGAGGCTAAGGCTCCGAGGGACTACTGACACTGTCACTCCAACTAGTACAAGTAAGTGAGATGCGGTATTTTTTTGAGTCGCGTCTCCACCGGCGCTCCGTTTTTTTTTCCTCGTCTCGAATGACATATGACATAAATCGGAAAACTCGACATAATTTGAAGTATTCGCGCCAATTTTGGGCGATTCAGCTCATAAATGCGGCGAACACGGCGCTCCGAGGAAGAATTCGAACTCGAAAAGACATCAATCATCAACAAATATCTCCGATGAACGATGTTCCCATTGCGAGTCATGTTTGAACGGCGAACTTCTCACCCTATATTACCATCTCCCACGATTTAGTACTGTACATCAAGATGAGGAGTATAAATGTACAACGCAAGCGCAATGTCCATCTTCATCTTCCCTGCTATTCCCTTCGCGGTCTCGGCCGCGGCCTCGACAGAAAAAAAAATCAAGATCTTGGTCGCTTTGCATTCGGCGCGACATTGTTCAGTTTTCTTCGCCACTGCAAATTTCTACTCCCCACGCTTCAGCTTCAGGAGCCTATTCTAGATGATGTGTGAGCTTTGATCCACGTTGGACGTCTGATGAACAAAAAAAACACCTTCAAGACATTTTTCAACCTTGCAAAATAGCCTTGAAGCGCTGCGCCATATTGAACCCGAAGGCCGCCACCCTATCAAAACTAGTCAACTCAACAAGAAAAGAAGGCAAAAACATCGCCATACCGCTCCAGTCTGACCAGGACCAGTCAAAAGAACAGTCGGCGTCGCTGAGCCAGGCATGACGGGGTTCGGGCCATGCTTGGGTCTGAGTTAGTCTACATAAGGAGAGAATAAGACTCGCATACAGGCACAGGTAGAGGCAGAGGGAGTAGGGCTTGGGGAAGGGGCGCAGTCCAGGTTGTGTCCTGAGTCCCGGTATGCGGTCTTGGCGAGAACACCAACTGCCTCTTCAACATGACAGTGGTAAAGGAGGGATAGTAGTCCGGGCTTTGGAAGCGCATGGAAAATTGTGGGTCAGAGAGGAAATGGAGGCGGACGAGAGACGTAAAAGACACGCAAACCTCGGTTTTTTAACTGTGGGTAAATATAGCAAGCCGCTCACATGCCGAGCGAGAAAAGCGACAACTCGCTTTCCAAGTTCAGTCGCAGAGCGCAACACAAACCAGTGGTGGAGGTATCTTGCTAACCGGCGAATGTTGTGAGCTCGGCTATAGCTCAGGAGTTCATGCAAGTCGCATCTAAATCCGATCACAAAGAACTGACTAGCTGGCAGGGGACTTGCAGGGGACCGTCTTCAATCAAATTCGGACACCAATGGCAGCAAGGCGCAGAAATTCGCCGGCAGCAGTAGGACGAGAGCAGTTACTGTATTCCAGTGGCGGGTGCCCGTGGATGGTGGGACGAGGCCGTCAAAAATCAGCATTGCCCAGGGCTGATAATCGGAGGGATTGCGGACCTTGGCAGATACTCACTTGCCCGACCAGTCTTGGACGTTGAAGGTACGCCATGATATGGAGCTGCTCCAGAAACGGGGATCTCATTGGTATCCGGCGACAGGTTTTCTCGGAACGCTATGCGCCTCGCTCCGTCGTTCATCTTGGGCGCTCGGGAGCTTGGCCAGAAAGCAGGGACTCGCCCGTCACGGCCCAGGACGGTGGGGCAGAGGGCGGACCGGGGCTGTCTGGAGTGCGAAAACGCTCGAAGCGCCTGACGACATATTCTTGCTTGCCAATGTTCGTGAAATCTCAGCTGGGCCGGAAAAAGGCGATTTAGGTTCGGCTGGGCTACGCTTCTTCTCAGTCGCCGATCTGGCCAGAAAACTGGTGGTTTATCATTGTCTGTCTGCTTCAAGTTTCAATATTCTCGGGCTCTGAATGTTTCCAGTGCCCGATCTTCGTTGATTACACTCTTGGGTACACGGGTTGAAGCTAGGGTGATTCGTTGGTGATTCGTGCCCTGGTACGTCTTGCTCGGTTCTGTGAGAAAGATGAACGCGTTGACCTAGTGTTTCTCTGCGCAGATGTTTCGATGCTCAAGTACGCGATATAGTGCAGGGGCCCATTCTTTGTAGAGGGTTTTGACACTGACATTGATATGTTCTTCAGGCGTGTATGTTCTTCAGGTGTGTATGTTCTTGCTGTATGCAAATTTGACACTCGGGCTCCTCATCCCCTAGTTTAGCGGTTAGCGGCGTCATGGAGCTGGTCCAGAAACAGGCGGACTTCACTTGGCTGCTTGGAGTTTTCTATATACTTGGCGCGCCTGTCGATATTCACTTGTTCTCGGTCGCCGATCGTTGGGCGGATGTGAGCTGGGCCAGAAAGAAGGAGTTAAAGTCCACTTGTCTTCGTCAAAGGTTTTCGTGTTCTTGGCGCGCTTGACTCTTATCGGTTCCCGATCTTGGGGCGGAAGTGCAAATACGCTCTTGGAGGTGCGCGACGTGACGATGGGCGACTTGGTACGCCCTACTCGTTCCTGCATGATAAAGGCCTTGACCCCGTGTTCTCTGCGCAGATGTTGCGATACTCGAGTACACGAGAGGGTCCGTTCTCTGTGGAGGGTTTTCACACCAGTATTATACGGTTTTCAGGTATAAATGTTCTTGTTCTATGCAAAACTCAAGCTCAAGGTCCATCGTCGTCAACGATATCGTGGGTTAACGTGAAAAACACGACGCACAGAGTGAAAAGAAGATCCACGGTGGGGCCTCCAAACTATGGTCAGAGCTCGACACACGGGGAGGTAGGGTCGGAGGAACGAGACCGCGGACACAACCGGATGCGAGCACTATCTGCATGGTAGTTCCAGCTCTTGTCATCGGAAAAGGTTCACCGGCCCATCTCAAACTTGGAGCAGATTGTATGGCGCCTTCCGACCACTGTCAGACTCAGAGATTAAGTATGTGAACTCTGGTGGTTTTTAACAACGCTGGCGCACCTAGACTGTCGACTCGAGCCTTTCCGACGTTTCCGCAGTCTCTGTTCCTCGATACGCTGGAAGACAACTCAACTGTTCTCGACCCCCGAAATGTCCTGGATCAGAGGGGCCTGCAGGGGCCATGCTAATCTTCTCTGTATCGTCCAATTTTTCGTATGACGCCCCGAAGGGTTCAGAGTGAAAAGTTTTCCCCGTCCTATTGTGCTCCTGTGACCGGAGAACCCGACAGGAAACAGCAGCCGAATTTGAAGGCGAAGGACAACAAGAAAAGGGTGCCACTTGTGATCGTGACAAATGAGGGTAAGACCGTCTTTCCTTTTCCACGGTCTACCCCCCATTTTTCGGTCCCCTCTTTCTAATACTGTCTTGAAAACTACACTACTACATTATCCTGACTTATCCTACCTATCTCATGTTTCGCGCTCGGGTACCGTGCAGATTTTTCCAGGAAGGTAGAACTTTTCCCCCCTGTTCGTTCGACTTGACATCGCTCACACTGAGACAGGACGATGTCGTTACGGAGACGAGTGCCGATTCTCCCATTCTCCAGTAGCTGCTGCCCCACGACTTCCGCCTTTCCCCCCTCTCCACTACCCAGCAGGCAATCCATTGGCAATGCGCAGCTATTCAACAACTCCACCCCCGGCTCGCCCCAGTAATGGCACCAGGGTCTATGAATCAGACACCAAGGACGCCAGCTTGAAACTATTCGAAGCTATCAATTCATTGAGGACTTCAGCAGGACAAGAGGAATTGGAACGTACCAACAAATTTTTCGAGATCTTGGAAGTCGCAGTTTGCCGCCTGGAAGAGGAGGAACTCGAAGCTGCCACCGACGCCCTCCGAGAAGCTTTCACTTTCGACTATCACTCCCGAGGGAACTCGCCGGAAGGTTCGGACTACGGGTATGGTGACTCGGACGACGAGGACGAGGACGGTTTCGGCGATATGGACTTCTTTTCGCCCTTGAAGAAGAGCACTCCTGAATATAGGGAGCCTGTATTCTCGGCCAGGCAAACGGCCTATTACCAGCGGAACTCGTATTCGCAGCACAACAACATCCGGCGGGAGACATTTTTCGATTGGGCCTTGTTGGAAGACAACCCTTCGGCGTTCAACGTTCAGTTTGGGGTCAACTTCTCCATCGAAGAGTGCGCAAGCTGACTCTGGTCTCAAATGCTCCTAATCTTTTTCAAATCAAGCTCACACATCGCGGGATTCTCGGCACGTCCCGACATCTGCCGCAGACTCCAAAGGTTTGCTGCAGGGGATACGAACACCGGAAACGGAGGCGGTGTTCACGACGAACCGGCTTTCATCCAATTCGTGCGGCTCTGTTCGTCAATGCGCGTCTTCAGACTCGAAGCCTTCACCTCTCTATCGGATGCCACCCTCCTCGCGATCTTCGAGGCATGTCCCAGGATAGAGATGGTTCAACTCACCGGCCACGACAAGTCATCGGGGAAAGTAACCGGCACAGCTCTCAGGAAGCTCGCGCGCACACCCTCCTGGGCACCGAACCTCAAGGCGCTCTACCTACTTGACCAAACCCACACACTCGACGCTAGTGTGAAGGCGCTGTCAGCCGCGCGCCCCACTGTTTGGATATTCACCGGAGAGACTCTGGGAGAGTCCATGTCTGCGGTAGGTTCATCCCTGCCGTTTCATTCAACCTCTAACATTGCATCTTGCAGCAAATCGTCGCATCCATGGACGGCGGTGCGGATTCTCACACTTGGCTCGGCGGAAAAATCGTGAGCATTAGCAACGACTGTGGTACGTTGGCGCCACGCCGATCCGATTATTTGGACATGGAACCGTGGTAGAATCTCGTCGGTACCGATATCTAAGCAATCACCTGCATGTACTTATCTCCTCTTTGTTCTTCGCTTTAACTATGTACAACTTGAATTTGAACCATCCAATGGTCGCGATCTGGTCGTAGAGTTGAATAAAATGTTATCAAACTAGACAAGAACCCAAGTAACGCAACCAAGCGCTACTTGAAGAAGGGAATTCCGTCTGAAATTCAACCAACAGTTACAGTAAGATACATTCGACACAAGATGTCCATTTTCACGAGGATTTTACCCAGACGATCTTCCCAAAGGGCGTGGTAACGCTTCCCTCCTTCCCGTCCTCTCCCACCCAGAAACCCACCTCGTAGATACTCGGTGCAGAATTTGCCGATGCGAACAAAGTCTGCTCTCGATCTGCGGGCGTCGACAGAGCGAGAGTGGGCGAGTGCACCCCATTCAAGGTCGAAAGATGCCACTTGGCTTCTGTCGGCGTGCGCGAAAAGGGCTGTGCGTCTACCACCACGCTGAGTTCCTTGGCCGCAGCGCCGAAGGTGGCCTCCGGCGTTAGGATGCGGATGTGTGCGACGCCGAGCGCGGCGTTGGGGTGGTGGATGTTTGACTCTGGTTGCGTAGGGACCTATGCATTTAATACAACAGTAAGAATCGCTCGTGCTTCGTCTGGGAGCGATGAAAACTTACTCTGAGACGACGATCCGTGACGTCCCCGCAGAAGAAAGGGAGAAGGCTATTGGGCTTCGCAGGGGAGCTGATTACCCATTGGAGAATCTCTCCATCTGGCCGCGTCCTCCCGCCAGGCACTTCTTCCAAGTAAAGCGGGCTGTCCGAAGAACCCCTTCGGCCGTTAATAATGTCAGATATACGCTTCGGCGCCGTCAGCGAGCCGTTCCCTAGAAACGCGTAGTCTATCCATCCGGGCTGCTTTGCGGCCCACTTGTGCGACTCTCGCTTCCTCCGCGATGGGGATGAGGGCGGGTACGCCTCGGGTGGCTTTGTGAACGAGATGAGCTCCAGGTAGACATGATCTCCGAGAATCTATGAGTACAAGAGCCATTGAATGCTGGGAACGATCCAGTGCGGCATGGGAAATTACCACGAGCGAGTTGGCTGTGAGTCCGTCTGCGTGGGTCCCGCCGTCGATGACACTGCAGAGGCAATTAATTCTTTGAGAGTTTTGCAAGTTATTCCGCGCGTTACTTGAAACCCAGCTGGCGAAACTGTCCGGCGGTTTCCTCGACTGTTCCCGGAGGAGTGAGGTGCACAATGTGGTCCAAGATGCTCGTGGCCATTCAATGAGGACTCTTGGTGCGCGTTGAATCAGCAAAGTACTTAGCACGCAAGCGGCGTCAAGGAGCACGTCAAGTGCGCGAATCGGACCGAATTGCCGTGACCGCGACAAAAAATTAATCGCAAAAAATATATATACAGGGGATAGAGTGTGCATAGAGTGTAATCCAGGGCTGGCAAGATAAAATACAGGGTTGATACTTTCCGCTCGCAGTAGATTCGTGGATCACTCAGACTCTGATCCATCTGAGTCCACCTCGGCTTCCTCGTCACCAACACGGACGACCAGGCGCGAATTCGGCTTCACACCGGAGTGCGCCACCGTTTCCTCTGGGTCACACTCGACCAGCGCTTCGTCACCCTCCTCCAACGGTACGCAGAGCAAAAGTTTCGCGCTGTAACAAGTGAGTCGGTTGACTATTAAATGGGAGAAAAGGAATCAAAGGCACACCTGGTAATGTCGAGCTTGAAAGTTTTGCAGACGCCTTTGAGGACCTTGCGCACGAGGTGACCCCCGCGCGTTGTGAACTCCGCCTTGTGCCCCGGCCGCGGGCCCGTCACGGACACCTTAAACCGCTCATCCGTGTCGGACGTGGTGTCCTGCGAGGGCTCGGCGGTCTGATCAAAGACTGCGAAAGAAATATTTTTAGCTGCGAAAAAGGATACGAGGGAGAGCGTACGATTGGCCGGGGCGCGAGAACTTCCAGCGACAGCTGCAGCGGACTCTCCGGCTCGGACTTTCGTCGGAGTGCGTGTGCGCTCAAGAAACCGTTCCACATTCAGGCCAAAGAAGGGCGTTTCAAGTTGGCCTTCCTCCACCTCCTGCGTTGCGCTCGGATGTTCCGTATGATTTTCGGCGTTGCTGCTCCGAACAGGTATCTCTTCCTCCTCCGACTCCACTTTGGGCGCGCGCGTCGCGGGACGGCGCGGTGGGCTCCGAGGCGTACGGCCGCGGCTCGGCTCTGGCTCAAGCTGGTCCCGCACCGATTGTTCATCGTCTGACCTGTCGTCCGCGGGCAGAGACGGCGTGGCAGACGGCGTCGGCATCACGCGATCGCGACCTACTACAGACGATCAGCGCCGATTGCTGTCCCGAGCCGCTGCCACATACCAGACTGCGCAACGACGACAGAGACACTGTCCAGGACCGGCGCCAACAGCGCGTAAGCGGCCTCTGGTACCTCGACATTTTGCCCGCCGCACACGTCCAAAGTCGAGACCTCGAACTGTAGCACGGCGCTATTGTCTATATCGTAGTGAGCGCGAACAAGACGCTGCATCTCCTATTGCACGTAGGTTTTATTGTTTTCATTGAAACGCAATTGACGAATGAGTGCTCTCACCCTGTACGTCTCCGCGCGGGGAAGAAATTTGCTTTTTCCCCCGAGCGTGACCAAGACGACGGGAATATCGTTCATGGATTGCGTTTTCGGGTTTATTGTCGAGGTTGTGTGCATTTTGAAAGCTTCTTTCACGGTAAGAAGGAAGAACAAGGTGAGAATCAGAATCGAGACGCGACGACAAGTATCAACAAACTTATGGCACGTGGTGGTCACGGGAGCACGCGTAACCCCTATCTCTTTTCTGCCATTCAATTATGGAGGACATTTCCACTGGTACTGCACATCCTACAACTCTCGATGAAACTCCTCGATGGGCGGTCGTGTGGGCCCACGAGCAGAAATGGCAGTTCTTTCGTTTGGAAATTATGCTCCGGAATACAGCAATTTCTCAGCTCGTACCTATAGTATGGTGGGTTTTGTTGTTGTTTTTTCCTCCGGAATACTCCAGGCTCAACAGACACTAGCTATCAATGCGATACAGCGCGGATCCTGAATGCCCGTTGTATCTATGCGGGAGACCGCATAACGCCACTGCCCCTCCCCATCCAAACCATCCCTCTTCCCACCATCCCCGACCCTCCTGTTGCTGGTTCCCCACCGAAACTCCCTCCCGCTTTCGACCCCGCTCCTATAGTCATCCCCACCCCGCATCCCCTTTTTCCGGCTACTAAAGGTGTGCTCCTTGGCCTCGACAGTAAGCAAATTCCAGCGTGCTCCGTGAGATATGTACCTTTCATCTGGCTCTAGACGATACTTTGGCTGAGTTACTGGAGGCATACGAACTCCCCATTCCACCCAACGTCGACGGTCGAAGAAGCGCTTTCGCGCGCCACATTGGTGTTACCCTTTCGTAGATTAACCTATGCTCATCGCCCATTTTTCTGATTCTACACTTTTCAAGCATACTTCATCTTCCCACATCGTTCGACGAGCCGACTTGAATTTGCGAGATCACACGAAAATTTACAAGTTGGAACTTCTGGACCTTCACACCTTGAGCCTTTAATATTGTAATGCGAAGTTATGTGGACAGCATGTACAACGATGTTTGTTCCTGAAGGTATCGACTTGAGTCTAGTACAAATCCATTGGCCAAGAAAGGAGATAATAGAATTACTTCATGTGGTTTAGCGCTCGAAAAAAGGGCGTGGACGGGGAGTACTGGTGGTCTCCTCCTTTTCCTGATCCTCCGCACCACGATTTTCGCTAGCATGTCGTCCCATAACAAGCACTTCTTCCAGCGTATGCCGAGGTAGCGGCTCAGGTACCGCCGTCGTCCTCTCAATCGTGCGTGGCATCGACGGCCAATCGCGGCCAAAAGTCCGCGCGACACTGAGCTGCCAGTCGCGCCGCCGCTCCTCCTCGCTGAACTCCCGGGGGTTAACGAAATCGGCCAGCGACCCGCCCCGTACTGGCATCAGCGGACTAAGGTCGACCACGACGTCCCCCACGTCCGCGGCGGTGGCCGTCGCACGCTGCAGCGTCGCATCCGCCCACGCCTCGAACGCGCGCCCGTCGTCCGCGCCCGCGGCCGCCAGTTCCGCCACGCGCGCTGCCATATGCTCCTCCCTTGCACGCCGCTCACGGTCTCGGTTTTCCCGCCGCAGTGCCGCCGCCGAGAGGAAGGGGACGGACTCCGGCGGGTCGCCCGTGCGCGGGAGTGAGCGGGGCTGCGGCTGCGGCTGCTGTTGTACGGCACGCATGCGCGCGCGGAGTTGGGTGATCTCTTCGCGATCGCGGATACGCCGCTGGAGCGCCTCGCGCTCTCCGCGACCGGTGATGTTGTCGTCCGAGGGGCGACGCGTGGGATGCGGAAGCGGTGGGGAGACACCCGCGCGGAGGAATGTGTAGTGCGGGGTCGAGAAATTCGTGTTGGCTGAGGGTGAATGCCGTGCGCATGGCGTGAAAAGGGCTCCCAGGGGATTACCACTGTGACATTAAAATGAGTATACAGTATTGCGAAAAAACTAAACATGGGAAACTGACCAGATGGCACACCCAACCCCACTCCTCGAACAACCGCACCGTTCTTGGCCCAGCAACAGCTCGCGTTTCATGTCAGGCGTGAAGTACTCGTCCTGCAGTGCTACGACGTCTGCGCTTACGCCGTCCAACACTCCCTTCCACCGCCGGTCAGCCTTTGCCCGCGTGTGAATACGTGCTCCACAGCCATTCGAGCGCTTTTGGCGCTTGCGCGCAGGAGGCGGTTCCGTCTCCGGGAGTATTTCCAGAACCCATGGTCGGTGTTCGTCCCAATCTGCCTCGCCGTCTTGGTCTGCCCCGCAGAATAGCGCAACAGAGGGCAACGCAACGGTGTCGCTGCGCTCGAGCCTGTGTCGTCGTAGACGGGAATCCTCGCCCGAGCGGAGTATTTCGACGAGATCCATCTGCTCGTCGGACATGGCGGTCGCCTGAGTGGGTGTACGAGGGGATTGTGGTCGCGAAGAGGTCGCGAGCATCATATAGGCTGCGGAGGACATCAAGGTAGAGAACAAGAAGAACGCACACAGGCTGGGTGTGGCTGTGTCCCGGTGGGTACGTTTACTTGAACAAGCATCCGCAGATCTCGCTTTTGCGCCGGTCATCGCGCAGATCTCATGGCCAAGATTGTTTTTTTGCAGGTAAAATCCATCTCTCTCCCTAGTAGCGCTCTTCGGCTATGTACTGACTCACGGCAGAAGGTGACTGACTAAATGCGTCCATGCTCAACTTCTCATGTTTCCTAGGAAGCTCCGTAGCATACATTTCCGCCTTGTGTATGTAGTACGGCACCCGGCCGTTCCGATTCGGGACCTTGCGTCGGTAATCCTATCCTATCCTATCCAGTAATTTTCTAGAGACTCCGATGTATACAAAGAAATTTACGCCTTGCTGAGGTCCAGCTTTCCAAAATCGACGACGCCGTGTACAATATCAAACGTCGTATCGATATTTCGGGGACGACGACGTGGATGGCGCAATGGAACCGCATACAACGGGTGCCCACCAACCTATCCGAATTCAAAAATAGTCTCCGACCACCCGGAAGTATTATTGAGGGATAGTACCTATGCGGGGATTGCCTCAGCCAAGGCCCAAGACTCTATCCGCCCCTCTCCTGCCTGGCGACGGAAGGCTCAGCCACTGACGTCTCGACGCCCACCCTGTGGTTCGGACTGAGTCTGTGGATTTTCTTGGGGCTCAAGGCAGTCACTCCTCGTGTCAACCTGGTTTTCTCCACTGTTTCTGAATATAGGGACCAATCATCTATGCCCAAATCACTGCGCCTCCGTGGCAATTCTCAGCCCTTGGTCTGCTGAGGGCGCGACGTGGCTTTGTACCTCCCATGCACTTGTCTTGCGGCCGTGACGGCTCAGCATGGGCTGTGTCTGGTAGTGCCATGAATCGCTTCTATTCTGACTGGCTCCACAGCTGCGAAAAGTCCATTTGGATGAACTATGGCTCGCCGCCGACGAGCAGGTCTGTGCCTTGGGCTTCCAACACGCTCGTCGCTACTCGAGGTCGTCGTGGCTTCACCTCAACTCCCATCTCTAGGAACACTCCCTCGTGCCGCTCACTCATGATGGCCAACTATTTTTTGGAGCTTAATGCTTGCGTTGTTACGTTCAAATAAAGGAAAATTGTTTGGACACAATCAGATCAAGTAAGTAGGAGTTCGCGGATTCAGTAGTCTCCCGTAGTCAGACTCCACAGAATAATATGATAGTCGATATTATTCCAGTACGGATTCAGGTGTTCCTCCGCAACCTCAGCTTTACACAAATTTACTGTAACTATTAGTAATACCAAAACAGCATTGAACCAACATGTCCGAGTGAACTTTCTAACACTCGATGATTACGAGTGGAAGAGGATGAGACGAAGGTCATAAGGCGCGTCCGCGTATCCACCCGAGAGGCCGCCGGACGAGCAGCTGTTCGCAATGTCGAGCAATCCATTCCCCGCGTCCAAGCACGTGTCGCAGCCGGGGAAGCTGAAGGCGCCGTTCGAGCAGATGCCGACTATGCACGTCCGTTTATTAATGACGTTGCCAGTGACAGAAGAAATGGGACATACCACAAGCTGTGCCAACGCACCACATCGTCGTGCACAGGGAGCCCCCCAGATTGTTCTGGCAGCACGTTGTGGCTGGGTCGAGGTGTTGGATGTACTGGGCGGCGGCGATGGCGTCGCCGGTGGTGGGGCTACCGCCGCTCGTCTGGCAATAGACAGAGCGTTTGGCCAGTGCGGAAACGGTGGAATTGTCTGGTACCGAACTAGCAGCGCAGAGGGATACGAGGGCGAGAGCGATAAGTGAGCGAGAGAACTGCATGTTGAATCTGTTCGAGGTTGAACTGTTGGTTTGTCTGAGTCGGGGTTGAACTCTTGGTTTTTCTTCTGAGCAGCAGAGCTCTTTTATATCCTCCAGCGACGCCAACCTGAAACAAAAGAGCAACCAACCGGGTCCCGTATTCATTCAAAACTTTCCGATGAACTGCACGCGGATGCGGGGCAACGTCTGAACTTTGGTTATTCCGCCTCGGTTCCGACCAGGAAATCGGCCTAGCGTTATGCGTATCAAGGAGGGTTCATGAATGTGGGAGGCATTGCCAGGAACTAGTGGACCATTAAACCGACTAAGCGCGGTGCGGGGGCTCATTTCTCAACACTTCCTTATTCCGCCTTGGTTCCGACCAGGAAATCGGCCGAGCCCTATGCGCATCAAGGAGGTGTTGCCAGTGACGACAGAGGACTAGTGGACCTTGGGACCGACTGCGCGCGGATGCGGGTGTTCATTTCTCAATGTTTGCTTATTCCGCCTCGGTTCCGACCAGGGAATCGGCCAAGTGCTATGCGCATCAAGGAGGGTTCATGATTGTCGGAGGCGTTTCCAGTGACAACAGAGGGCTAGTGGACCTTAGGACCGACTTCAAGCGGATGCGGATGCTCATTTTTCAACATTTGCTTGTTCCGCCTTGGTTCCGACCAGAAAATTGGCCAAGCGTTATACGCGTCAAGGAGGGTTCATGAATGTCGGAGGTGTTGCCAGTAACAACAGGGGGCGAGTGGACCATTGGGACCGACTGAGAGTGCTCATTTCTCAACATTTACTTGTTCCGCCTTGGTTCCGACCAGGAAATTGGCCAAGCGTTATGCGCATTAAGGGCAACGAAAGCAACCGTTAGCAACGACCGAGGGGGTTTTTTGGCATGTGGTTGTTCCGCGTTGCTTCCTGGAGAGGATCCGGTCAAGTTCAACCAAGTACTCTGCATACATCATGCCTTAATAGGCGTAGGGCCGAGGGATTAGCAGCATCCAGACGAAATAGGAAAATTTAAAGCGTTTACCAGCGGTGTCGTACGGCGTAGTATTAATGATTCTCCTTCGATAAGTTCCAGGTCGGCACCAGTCACGAGCAGAGCGGTATTCGCGCAGGAACGTTTTTCGCAAAACAACAACTTTGTCAAAGACAGGAAAATTTTAGGCGGTTGTAGTAGCACAGCCTTGGCCGAAACAAATCTGGTGCAATACAGATGGAGAGACTGCATGGGTATGCCATGAAACACAGCCGGGTAACGGTGATGGATGCCGGAGCGACGCCAAGGCTGCGGAAATGTGGATGCTAGGAAGTCAGAAGCCCAAGTTCCGAGAAACCTAGCATTCACCGCCGAGTGAAGGCGCGCCTGAGGATAGCCATTTGTGTGTGTGAGAGAAAATAACCCGGTGTTCATTCATCCCAGATGCCATACATCAATTGAAAATTTCCCGTCTGTGTCAGTCTTGTCCTGGAGAAACGATAAGATGAGTATTCTCTTCGTGCGACAATGAACAAGAACGCACGTGGATCCCCACAATCCACTCCTCGTCCAACAGGATCCCGTCATAAGTGCATTTCTGCTGAGACTCCGTCACCACATAACACAACTGCGAGGTGATCTCCTCTTCGAAAACGTGCAGATCGACGGCGTCCCTCTCCGGCCCAACTACCTCGTCGCCGTCGTCTGCCTGCCGGAGCTGCGCTTTCCGGCACGTGTACGGGTTGAAGTCGAGGATCACGAAAGAGCTGGGGACGTCCGGCGTGCCAATGTCGCGGAGTACACACCGTTGCCCGCACATAATCGTGGGCCAATAGCCCGCAAACGCGGAAGCGTGGATCCATCGGCTGATCGACGGGCCCCACTCCGCCCACACTCGTTCCCTAGAGCCAGTATGTCCGACGGGTGGGATTTGCTGCAATAGCGCGCGCCGGGGTATGATCAAAAACTTCTCATGGATGACCCACGCATTCTCTTCATCATCCAGTGTGTCATGGCGAATCATAACTTGGAGCATCACGACAGAATCGGCAAAGGATGAATGGAACAGCTGCTGTGAGACTGCGGGGCTTTCGGGGCCTTTGGGATTGCACTCGACCTTTACGGAGTGGTATCTGCCATTATGAAGAAGCCGCGGAAGCCTCAGAGATATCTCTGGACCTGCCGACATGTGTTCTGGAGAGTCAGGGACCGCCCACAGTTCGAGGGTGCCTGTCTCCAGCCGCGACAATAGTATGATGTCGGGTGACAAAAACACGACTGCTGAAGAGCTCGCCCGGAGATCCTACGAATATTTTGAGATGTTATTTCCTTGTTACAAAACAATAATATTGGCATGCCATTTGTAGTCGTCCCTGTCGCCAATCGTATATGAGCAGGCGGCTCCGGAGGTGTTCATTTAGGGGATTGAATTGAAGAAGAGGGGAGTACACCGTCAATATCGCGACGTGGGGACCACAGATATCCAAAGAAAAATCGGGGCACCCCACGATGGCTATAGGGAGCTGCAATTCACGGGCCCACCGGTGGGGCGACCGTGTGGACATTTCGTAAAAACGGAGTTTTATAATCGGAGAAGAGGTCAGAGCGAAATCTAGGGGTTTGGTGCTGAGGGGAATACTGAGGTTAATGTGTGCGCTTTTCAATATATGTAGACGCACGATGATAGAACCACCACGAGATCGGCTTCGGGCACAGCCAGCCCAAATTCCAATATGACTTCATCTACTTCGAGTCGCTCCCAAGCTGTTTCCTGTTCCGAGGTTTCACGCAAGGAGGTCCATCTCAAGGCTTTTTTGTCAGGTTCCATCATAGCGAAGATTCCGCCGGACAGCGCATACGACCAAAGAATAGGGAAATTATGCATCGGAATGGAGCGAATGAAATTTGGATTAAGCTCCGCAAAAGCGGTCTGGCGTTTCTTCAAGGCTACGAGCCGGTGTGCAGAGTGGATTTCGGTATTCCATGGATTGTCCTCGACACAAGCGGCTTGCGTGGCTAACCTGTATTGCAGCAATGTTGAGCCATCCACGATCGACTTGAGCCGTCGATTGGTAGCAAGGCACGCGGTAAGATCGGACAGAGTCAAAGAATTGAGAACCAGGACCAGGAGTTCGGTTGGCAAGTCGAGTAACTGGATGGTCATCGTAGTGTGTCGAAGATCACGATTTTCGTTCTCCGATGGTTACCGACTCAATTCGGCTACACATCGGCTTTGGTCGGCTTCCAACTTTGTTTTGCCTCCTGACATCGATCCTTGTCTGTCGAACCCTGGAAAACAAGGAATTTATCACTACTAGTGGAGTGGCCTGATCGCCGCCGGCAACTCTGGCGTCTTTCAAAACTTCTGGAAGACCACAAGAATCTGGAACTGTCCTGAATTGTCCCACTCCACAATTTTTCCTACTGGTTCTGAAGCGTCGAAAATCTGCACCATGTTGATTGACCACGTCCCAAGTAATGGTACTTTAATGCAAGTCCTTCACTGTTATTCCGCTATGGCTCGGGAGTATCTTATTTCAGTATTTATTTCAATACTTGCACAACCGCGCACTACTTTTTGATGCGCATCTAACTACCTAGTCCCGCTGGCATGTCGGTGATTCTGGAACTTCTAGTCTCCATGCCGTTGTTCATGACATATCAAATGTGAGCTCATCGGTCACTCTCTTCCCTTTAAATTCTCATACTACGTAGTACTACACGGACGCATTGAACAGAATGAAGCCCAGTGTCGCCCTCACAGTGTTCGCCCTCCTATGCTCTGCCAAAGCAGCTCTTCCGTCGTGCCCTGACCTCTCACAAGAGGGTTCCGACATATTCGATTTCGTCGTAGTCGGATCAGGTGCCGGTGGCGGGCCGCTTGCAGCGCGTCTGGCCGAGAACGGGTTCTCAGGTATCTTTTCCTTTGCCCACCGCTGAGCAGTAAACTAAAAGCATGAATAGTTTTCCTTGTGGACGTTGGGAATGATGAGAATATCTTCAACACGACGTTGCCAGCTTACTGGGTCGCGCGATTTACAACTGTCCTACATCCACAACACTAACTAACCCCTTACCCTCCACCAGGGCCGTGCTACTGAAGGTGAATGGGTTTTCATATTTTTAATGTTTCTCTAATGTCCCTTGTAGATCCGACAACCGAGCTGGCATACAATATCAAAGAATTCAGCAACCCTGAATCTCGGATTGCCTGGTTGGTTTCATTCTTCATATTATCACTCCATTGCTCAACGCGAACCAGGTATCCTCGCGCGCGTGCTCTCGGAGGCTCTACGGTACGCAACTAAGCCTTGGTGAAAATTCTGCTCAAGTTTGACGTTTCAGATCCATAATGCCATGATCAACATCATTGGCGGCACGCAAACAGATTTCGATGGTATTGCCAATGCTTTCGACGACCAATCATGGTCCAGGGCCAATATGCAGGACTACTTCAAGAAAATCGAAATGAATCTTTACCTGCTTCCGACACTCCTGACTCTAGCCGACCACGGCTTTACGGGGTGGCTCAAGACGACCTTACTCCCTTATCTTAACCTTCTTCACGATCTCGGTCAGTGCGTTGCTTGTTTCATCGACCAGGTTAACTTACTAATTTCCGTAGACGTGGTGGATCCCCAACTACTCACCATATTCGCATCCTTGACAGCTTCTCCCAACCCACCCATTCTGGATCTCAACAGCCTGGCGGAGGATAGCAGTGTGGGGATTAATACCCCGAGTTTCACCGTCGACGACAATCACATCCGTTCTTCGGTCTACAACAGACTTGTCGCCGTCAACGACTCCAGTAGTAGTGGTAATTTAAACATCACACTGAACACGCTCGCGACGCGTATTCTTTTATGTCAGGGTACCGACGGTCTGCCGACGGCCTATGGGGTAGAGATTGCCCCAGGTGCGGCGTTACCTGTAGCAGGGAACTTTGAAGGCAAACAGAATCTTACAACGCAAAACGTAATGGCGCGCCATGAAGTTATTGTCTCTGCTGGTGTTTTCCAGAGTCCTCAGCTCGTACGTCTTGCCTCGTCCCGCTTGTTTCTTTCTGACACAGTATCCCGCCTTACCAGCTGATGGTGGGTAACTTAGTCTAACAAGGTCCGATTTGCTAGCTAAAGCAAAAAAGCTATCTGGGATAGGCAATTCGACAGAACTGGCAGAATTCGGTATTCAAAGTGTGGTGGATCTCCCCGGAGTTGGGAGTAATCTTCAAGGTGAAAACGCACTCAATGAACAAAGACCTTCATTGCTTATTTGCGGACCAGACCACGATGAGATCACGGTCATTTGGAAACTTGTAGACAACTTCAAACTTTTGGCTGGGTGCCTCTTCCTCTCCGACCCTGCACAAGACCCGTGCCTTGAGGACTGGATCCAATCCGACCACATGAACGTCTACGCTTTCGATCCTATATTGGACGTCATCGTCACCAAGTCGAACGAATCTCTCGCAGTGCCAGACCTCTTCACTTACATTGCGCCCGCGTACTTCCAGGGCATCGTCAGAGGTAAACGTCGTTTTCAACTATACAACTTTGGCTGACGACTTCTCCCCTCAGGATTCTCGCAAGCATTTGTGGATAACCCAGGCGCGCTCACGGCCATCGTCCTCAAGGCACATCCCTCCTCGCGCGGGTTTGTCCGCCTCACGGGATCTCACCCACAGGACGTGCTAGACATCGAGAAAATGCATTTCGAGGCGGAGCAGGGTCCTGAAGATATCCAGGCACTCGAGGATGGCATCACACGTATCCGCGCCCTGGTGGAAAATTCACCCATCGCGGCATTCATCGTTGAAGAGGTCTTCCCTGGCAGCGACGCAAACCTGACGCAGCACATCTTCGAACACGTCTTCGGCCATCACGCTTGCTGTACAAACCCGATTGGAACGACCGACGGTATGTTGATTTTCTGGTCTTCGAGGGAAGCGTCCTAATAAGTACTTTCAGATCCAAATGCTGTTCTGAATAACGACTTTCAGGTGTACGGTGTTGATCGCCTACGAGTTGTGGACTTGAGTGCTTGGCCGAACGTCCCGGGGTATTTTGTGACAACCCCGACATATATGGTAGAATCCTGCCTTTCTTTCCGAATCACTAGCATTAAGAAATCCACAGATCTCTGAGAAGGCGGCTGATTCCATAATTACAGCAGCACAGGAAAGGAATTCGTCTTGACCGATCGGGAAAGCGGATTTAATCCAGTCTTTTTGACAAAGAGAATCTCAGCTGGGGTGGATAAAAAGGCTCGACTAGACTGGCGAAGGAAGTAGTAGTTGAAGCTAGTCGTATTGGACACGAAATATCTGCAATCTATATTAATTCCCCCGTAATCCCGAGCCGTATCTACGTAACAATTTGCCCTCTGTCAAAAGAAGAATCTCGCGCATTCTTGTGGGTCATTAAACAAGTACTCGATTATAAAAAAATCTCAATCGCCCTCCACAAACTCTGTAATAAATCAGTCAGCTATCTTTTCCAGGAAAGAAGAACTTAAACACATTGCTTACAGGGATTATGATTCAGGACTCGTTAGACCGGCTCCCGTCTCGCCTCCGCAGGACTCAAGTGCCTTGGACGGAGCAGCTTGGCCCCTAATTTTGGAAACCTTTCTCCAACGCTCCGCTTTTGCTGTATGCCGTCCGGTTTCTTGAAAACAGCGGGCGGAGGGAACCCTCCCAAACCACCTGCCAACCCGTACACAGATTGGAGGGCACCGAAAGCGGCAAAGTAGTCTTTCTGTGGGATGCTACTAGTAGCGGACGAGTCGGACGCGGATGTGGAAAGGGTAGTTGAGCCCGACGTGCAACTGAGAAGCGAGGATTGTGATGAGCTGGCGGAAGACATAACAGAGTCGTAATTCAAGAAGGTTGAGTTGTGAGTCAAGATACGTTGTCTTGTGTGGGGTTAGGGATTCCCATTATATACGGAGGCGCGGGGTTAATTTTTGGGCCGGTTGCACAAAAGTGCAATAGTCTCAATATACAGCTTTACATGGACCATACAGCTGTATACGTATTGCTATGGAGATCTTTCTCCAGTTATGGCATGTACGGGGAATAAACCACCGGGGTTAGGACATTATGTACAGGAGTTAGGTCTGAATGGCTTCAGCTCTCCGATTGTTTAGGCTTCGTGATATCCCCGATCCCACATAAAGTGATATCAGTAACAAGGGACTATATATCCGATTTACCTCCCGGTTTATTCATCGTTGACCGATTTGGACGATTTGATGCGACCTGGGCGGCATTTACAGCTGTTCTCGAAACTAGCTGTAATTCCGATGCTATGTTGCGCTGATTTCATTCGGCCTGGGAGAATGTCCACGGTAGACCTGGATTCGCATAGTCTAGTATAATCTAATGGGCGAATTGAAAAATCAATTTGCTTCGTCGCGCAAATTGCCGCGAATTCGAACCGTGAGAACAGCGGGGTCGGAGTTTAAAATTAATATTACGCCAAGATAGTACACTCATTTTTGCTATCTCCGAGTCGCTCGCAGTTGCGCGAACTTCTCTGCACTCGTATGCCATATTCAAGCTGTTTTCTCCGAAGTATGAATAAGCTGTGTTCTACATCCGGTGTTCTGCGGACTCTTACTGGGCTGTTGCCTGCCTCTACGACGTTCACGGAAGTTCTGTGCACCGGAAACGGATTTTTAATCCGCGCGAGTCGACATTGAATTCGAAGAGGTAAGTCCAGCACGGATGCTAGAGTCATCGACCACTGTGCCATTGCTGGTGACAGTGCTCTAAACCTGGCCCGTTGAGTTCGCGGGGATCATGGTCTTATTATCTGCAAATTCAATCCAGTGTAGAATGCGAGGTAGTCGCATGTGGCGGATGTGCTGGTGGGCGGGTCTGCTACGGTTACGTTAGACCCCGGAAGAATAGAGCCAGAGTCGCAAGTTACTTTGAATGTGGAGGAAGCCTTAACCGAGAGAGTCGGGTTGGTCGAAGTGGAGGTGATAAATTGAGCGGCTCGTGTGTACCTTTCATTAAAATTTAGGGGTACCTAATGATTGTCAGCCAGAATACTTGTTCAACAAGCGAAAGTACGCACTGGCATACATCAAGGCGCACATTGGAAGGACGAATCACAACTGAATTGCTGTTTTTTATGTACAGGTTTGGCTTGCCAAAGACTGCCAGTAAGCAATTAAAATTTTCCATCCAGCGGATTTCCACCACAATATTTCAGGCTCCAATCAAATGTCGCTCTCAAAATTCTCAACGGACATGCTTCACAGCTGAACGCGGACGGGGGCTCGCCCTTCCCGCTGCTCTTCCAAGTGAAGAAACCAAGCATTTTAGCTAGCTCTTTTTTGCTCATTTCATGCAAAAAGAAGGGGATCGAGCAAGGCGGGGACCACCTTTGCGTAGCACTCGAACTTGGTAGGCGTTTACCCCCCTCTCACGCATATTCAAGAATATTCATTGGCTCCTCTTTATAACCATTCATCAATAATTCAAATGCGGAGTGAAATATTTAGCTTCTGCATAAAGCTTGCTACAGAATTCGCCTTCCAAAACGGGATCGGGGCGTTGACTGAGTTTGAAATTTGGATCCCAGTTTGATCCGCTTTTTCTTTTCCCGACTCGAATATTTCATTCTGTGACGGACGTACTTAGCTGCGATGATCCACGGCAACATTGCGGTCTGGTTTTCTGACAAGCAAAACCACCCCATGGTGATGTTACTCTACGAAAACACTGCTTCTACCCTTCTGCCACCGATGACCGTTCAGTCGGGCCGCCCGGGTTCAGGTGTGTTGCATGCACTATTCATTTCTTATATCATACAAACTCTCCTACCAGGTTCGAACTGGCACAACCATCCAGGTCCGATCTCATTGCAGGCTTTTCACAATTTTTACATTTGAGTTCGTTCGAACGCCTCAAGCTATACAAGGGTAACGACGCTCTGCTGCTGGGTCCTCTCTGCCCCAGTCGACGGGTAAGTGCAGTGCTGCCATACTCAACCTCCCTAGGCCTCTGTTTCCCGACAACCCAACAGCGCTTCGATGGTGTGAGGCTTCGAACACCATCACCCATCTTGAACGGCAGCGACGTTGTAGTAAATGGACAATAAGATAGAGTCCGATAGACCAGCACCGGGCCTCGGGCTCAGCATCAAGCTCCTCTTGCGCCGCCTTTGCCCTTTTCTGGATTGTTGGGCAAGTTTCCGTTTCGTCGTATAGATATCACTAACTGTTCATTCATCAGAATGTCAGCAAAAGATGTGTTTCTTGGTTCTTGACCTTATACGTGCATTATTTTCGGCATATACTTTCTTTGTGCTGATCCCACTGACTTGGTCCTGGCAGGCCAGTGGCCACTAAGAGGCGTATAACCGTGAGAAGGGCACTCCTCGGAATATAATTACATGGTTGACAGACCGGATTTATCCTGATCTTGTCAGTAGGAGCCTTGTATTTTTTTTGCTGACCAAACGTACTTGTTTACATATTTCGCGGCGAGTTTTTCATCCCATCAAACGCGTCCAAATCGGGATCGTGTCCCTTCCTCCTTCCGTTATCGTCCCTCGACTTTTCACACCTTCAGGACTTCAGCCTCGCGTGTCTTTCAACAGATAAAGGCGATAAATGGAAGTTTCATTGAACCAGCTCGGAGGTCTACGCGTCGACGACATCCTAGAGAGACACCGCGAGCTTGCCGATCGTGTCACCCTCGCATTAGACCCCGATCTCGTACAAGACTCAGATATCGATGTGGGGACGCTGGAATCATTAAGAACTCAAATTGAAACCATGAAAGAGCGAACAGAGACGGAGGAGGTGCGTTTTTTACGCGTCCATATGTGTCAGCTGCGCTCAGAGCACCAAACTGGATTCAAGTATCAGGCCCTCTTGATCCGCTACCGCGAGGCTGACCGCGTTCGCGATGGATTCATCGTAATGTCCCAGCAGCTCCAGTCCCGACGCGAAGCTCTGGATCCCAATTATGATCCAGATTTTCCTGTCACGATATCTGCCCCGCGCAGAAGCACGGCGAGCAGCCAGCCTGCGCATGCGGGACCCAGCCGCATCGGCCAAAGCCGAGAAATTGGCGGAGTTGTATTGGGAAATACACCTCCGACTTCGTCGAATCTGGAGCTGGAGCCTGCGTCGGGGCCGCAGAGACACACCCCATCAAGTCGGGCACATCACCATCAAGCGACCCCATCCCCGCCCCGCCGGCCTAGACTTCCTATTCCGAGCGATGGCCAGACGTTTGACGTCGCGTTTTTACCTTTCAAATACACAGTACGCACTTCGCATGCCCTGAAAATCGGGTTGCCTACTTACCTCAAATTCTTAGTACGAATTGAAACTCCCAGACCCAGCCCTCCGCGCGGCGCAGTTCTGTCTGCAGCGACTTGGCCTCGTTTTTCAAGTCAGACTTCCGCGCGAGGGCTCGGTGCAAAAATACCTAGATTGCCAGATCCAAAGCTTCTGCGAAGACAAGAAGGTTGACCTTAAACCCGGTCTAGAGTCCCGTGCGACCGCCTGGTTGCTCATGAAGAGAAAGGGCCGGAAGTTTGAACTGACGGACGACATGCCTGCACCGGGCGACTTCACCACCAGCAAACTCATGAAGGCCTCAATGCCCAACTATCTCTCTGAAGACGGCGCCCACAAGCTTCTGTTAATTGGTGCGCTAATGATTTGAGCCCTCCCTATCCATGGCTAACTTTGCTTGCAGCCCCGGTATATCAGGAGCTGCGGGGTGCAATAATCCTGCCCGACGTCGAAACGCTCCAAATGAAGCACCGCTGCCATCAACGTCGTGTCAGGGCGGCGATTGATGAGCAGGTAGGAGAATGCGACAGAAACTGTCCAACTGTCTCTACCTCGGATACAGCCAGTTCGCGACGCGGAACGGGGCGCACGTTGGCCTAGGTCCCACGAATCTTGCAAATAAAATATGAAAATTATATTCACCGACAATTTGCCTACTTGAATATTACTTGCCCTATAGTCCGGTCTATGCTATACCTTCCGATTATCATTTCATTGCAGTGTAATTACATACAGTTTTTATCACACATTTCCTTTTAAGTAGCATTACGTGCGAAAGCGGTTGACATGGTCTGTGCATACATGCTTGTGATGCGCCTTCCATGCATTGCGCTGGCAAGACGTATCGCAGTAGGACGGTCCTTTGCATCTAGAAACCGTTAGGTACAAATGCATCCATGAAGACCTGAGCGGCTCACCTGCTGCACGATTTCGCTGTCTTGGACTTTTGCAAGCACCAAGCACAGAATACGTCCGTGGAGTTCATCACATCCCGACTGGAAGCCACGGCGGTCTTGACGCGCGCCAATCGAGACTGCCAGTCGAACTTCAAGGCGGGCAGTACCTCTTTCAGCCACACCTCTTCCTCGGCCGTCCAGCGCATCTTGCGTTCTTCGGCAAGTATCAAATACAGCATGGCCATGTCGAATTCGTTCAGCCCCAGTTCAGCGACGGCCCTCCGGGCGGCGAGGATCTCCCGCGCCACGGTGAACATTTTGGGCAAGACGATTCGGAAGCCGACGAAACTGTAGCGCGTCTGGCTGAGGATCAGGCCCTTGGTCTCGGGTGCGATGTGTGGCGACGCAAGCATAACGGAGTATGTGTCCCAGATCTGGCGCCCAAACGTTGGGCTGTGGTGGAGCGAAATGGTTTCGCCGATGCAGGCGACGCTTGCCAAAATTTGATCCGCAGGCCAGGGGCCTCCAACCTCGGGATGCCCCACGAGAATTCGCGTCCAGATCTTCATGAAGGCCTGCGAAGGTGCGGCGTGTGCAAACAGGCGCTCGGCGCAGCTGGATAGCCTGAACCCGTTCTGATCATACCACGTCGGTTCAGCGAAGATCCGAAGAAGACTGCAGCTGAGCTTCTCATCGTAGTGCGGGAACTGCGCCATCTGGGACATCAACGCCTGATAAACTGTGAGAGCGCATCGAAAACCTAAAGATAAAGAATGCGAGTGATACATTTCCGTACACTTGATCCTCTAGGTCCGGCTCGGGGACAATTTGCTTTGGAAATACCTTGTGGAGAACAGTGAACAACACCTCCGACGATTTGTCTAGATGCATGGAAATGGGTCTGCGCGGCCATCATTACTGAGCTCAAGCAGTTTTCGAAAACAAGAAGACATAATCACTTGAAGTAATTGACCCAGAAGGCGAGGGATTTCTTGTTGCGGGCCGCAGCCTTGCGATTCCAGCCGTTTTGTTTATCGACGGGTAGCCTATCGTACAACCCCCAGTCACTCTCTTCAACCATTTCAGCGGCACGATAAATCCCTTTAGTCGCATACATACTGGAGAAATGAGCACAGAGCTGATGGGGAGCGCATCCATCCATTCGGTCCATATCGAGCCCTTCGTCCATGGCGGCCCAGAGGATGTTGTTCCGTCCAAAGCAGGCCAGTTGCTCGTCAAACCTTTCTTTGATTTGGTTTCGCGTGGTCATAGTCAATATGTAATAGTTCAAGAACTTGTTGTAGTAGTGGTCGAAAGAGCAAACGCTGATCGATTATCCCAATTAGGTTCAATGCCAAACAATGTGGTTCAAGGAAGAGTCAAGTTCGTATATACCGTACAGGAAGTGAATTAAATGCGATATAAGTGGTAGTTTGGTATATTTTCTACCTGCTAAGCGTGCCTCGGCCCGTAAAAATTGTGGTCAAGTTGACCGTAGTGTCCATGCCCAGTGCTGAGGCCGCCATTCACAGGCAGTCGACCAGACATGTTGGCTGACATCGATGGATTGTTTTGATTCCAATGAACTAGCTGTCCAGCTTGACGTTGCGATCGATGTGAAAGAGAAGTTGCATTGGGAAAAAGCTGAGGCTGGTTCGGGCCCCGAGCTCGAGGAAATATCTGAGGAGGATTTGAGGGCCCTGTATCTGCTCTCGCGGAGATGGAATTTCGACTCGATGAGTAAATGACGCCGTAAGATCGGTTGTGAACGCCAGTAGCGGTGAGAGTGCCTCGATCTTGTGGGTCAAAGTGCGGGTGTAGGTGATTTTGGCTCGAGGGATACGAATTAACCAGAGGCGGAGGGGGGGGCATGCCGCCCTTCTTAGGAGTGGGTGGGATGACGTTCAGTAAAGGGACAGTCACTCGGGGCGGCGGGACATATGGGGCATCCACCTGCACGGCACGCAAACGTGGCGGTGTGTTATCAGCTGTGTTCGAGGGGCCGTAGTACGCAGGTGTATCTGTGCCCTGCGGAATCTTCAGTAATGGGAATCGAGAGGGTTGAGATTGCGACTGTGGCGGCGGACTAGTATGCGTGCTCGATGGGCCGGAGTGGCCGAAAGCATCTGCACCCCATTGACTACTTGTCCCCGGTGATCGCATGCTCGAGGATCCTTCGAAGGGAATCGGGTGAGATCTCCCGTCGATAGGGAGATGTTGCAAAAATAGGCAGCTGATGGTGTTCTGCGACAAAAGTAGTGCTCGTGCTTTCATGTTAAATGCAACGGTCCCGGGCGTCTCGTGGGTGAGACGGGATATTATAGTATCGCGGTCCTGTGTCAACGCGAATTAAGTCGTGTCGAGACACGCAAGCATAAATATCACCTCTTCAGGGAGCTGAAAGAACTCAGGCCCATACATATCAGCCTCAAACCATCGATGGACCTGGTATACACCCAGCGTGGACTTGAACCCATTTTCCATTGTGCGCACCACAGTGCGTAGAGACTGAGTTGTCGTGTTAAAAGCGTTCGCAACGTCCATATCTACCGCGAATGCCCAGCCGTGGCCCCCGGCAGAAACTTGACAAAGTCTCTCGAAAAGGTGTGGTGGAAAGTTGATCACCAGTTCAACTGGTTCCCCCTGAGTAGACGGTTACATCGTATGTTGTCTAGAAAGGTTATGGAGAATATACCTCGAGAGCGCCTACTGGCATGGAGAACTGATTCCCAACGGATAGACGAGCTCTTTCAAAGAACGCGGCAACGCGAGCAGCTGTAGCAGCTTCCGCTGAACCCGAAATCATCCGACGCCACTACCAGTGGGAAAGATTAAATATTAAACAGTCCCGAGATAATATGCCACTCACAGTGAGTGGCATCAGCCTGTCTACGCCATCTTTGATAGGCCGAGTGGGGAAAGGCTGGAGTTTCTGGTGATACACTCGACAAAGCTGAAGAAGGGTACGCCTCAACGAGGTTTTATTGTCCGGGTCCGTCGCAGAGGCCTTGGGTAGTTTTAAAACGCGGAGAAACACAGAAGGGCGTAGCAAAAAGCACCGACGTTTTTAGACTGCGCGAGTTGGAGCGTTTGCTCATAGAATTCGTGCAACGCCGTTAAGTAAACCACGAAGTCGCGTCGTTCCGTTTCTGGAACTAGGATGTGTGCCATGATGGTGGGAGGTGAGGTGAGGGCTTGAAGGGCCGCATTTTATAGGAAAGCCGGCACAAAGCACAGCTCTTGCTGTGGACAATGGAAACAAAGAGTCTGGTAGCTCTGGTCAATTTTTGGTTGAAAGAGGAAATCGGACGGCGGCTTGACCACGATCCCGTGAATCAGTCACGTGCCCGTGGAGTAATTACGACGCGTCCGAGTCCTCTCAGTCTGTGGCACTGCTCTCCAGTTTGGCCACTGATGTTTCCCTAGTTTCTTCCAGGGATATCGGTGTGAATTAAAACATGGTATCTAGGACTCGCACATTTTCGGCTCTTCCTCGAAATATCCATTCTTGGTTTGATCTCCTTGTGGTACATATTCTTGTCCTGGCTGCGCCTTACAAGACGTTTATCATCGCGGCAATGTTTTCTTTTCTAAATCGAAAACTACACCTCTGAAGTGACACTCGAAATGATACAATCTCCGCAACTCGACGACTGCCTTGGTCAACCGGACCGTAAACCCACCCGGATTCAAAAACACATACCGCCATGAGGCTGTTAGGAACCAGTGGGTAAAATGGCCGCGATTAGACACCCGTCCATGTGGATAGTATCAATCTTCAGGCAAATTTCCGGCCAGGAATGGCAGGGAATGGCACCACGAACGGGATCCCCCGAATGGACGTCTCGATGGAGGACACCGTTGTCCACTGGTTTCGACCCTTCGTCACCCAGTTTCCCGTCTCTCACACGTGTGCAGGCATATAACGACATTGAACCTACCCCTGCACGTTGCCCTGCATCTCCGTCATCAGCAGGCGTTATCTAGAGGCCTCCGTCGAGGTATAAAAAACGAAAACTTCCTGGCTCTCCTGGGTTTCTTTCTCCTCGCCCAACTTTTTCTGCTGCGGACTTTGACCGTGCACGCCCGACTGTGCTACGTAGCCTTGTATTCCGCAAATCTGCGGCACACCAGGCAACGTAGCACAGTTAGTGTTTGCCTGTGCATTCAGTCTACATCCCTCTGGAATTTGTGGGGGCGCTATACCGTATACGAAGGACTCAGCATCTGTATCTTACTTTTTTAGTATCTTTCTTTTCGGATAGTTCCTTGGAAGACGCAGGTCCGGTCTCCTTATCCGGTATTTGCCGCCTCGCACGCCATTTCGCTTGTACGTTGGACTTTTTCAAGATCCGGATCCCACGAAGCGGCGTCACGATGCTGGCCCTAAATATTTGTGTCGATGCTTAATACTTAGATGTAGTGCTGATAGGGCTTCATGTGCAACTTGACCGTTGACGGCCAGAATGGTATCGCAAACTTGGCATAGCTCTTGTCATCTACGGGGGGTTGTCGGCTAGCCAACGACTGATGAGCGCCAACGCTTGAACAGGGCTGCCGTACGGAGCCTGACAACAAGGGAATGAGATTAACTCTTGGAACAGGGACGCAGAAATCCGAACCTGATGTCCAGCGTCCCGCAAAGTGGCGAACGTCAGCCCCTCGAACGATTGCGTCTCACTTGCGAGTTCCCCGTCGACTGCCCAGGCCCGCAGCGGTTCCGTGGAGAATGGCGCCTGCCCAAACCATTCCAGTGCTGCAGCAGTGGCAGGCTGAGTGCACGCGCCATTCGGTCGTTACGTAGGAAATTGCACGCAAGGTCATATGTCCCGGCGTAGATCAGCACCCGGACCCACGCTCGAGGAGAGCTTCAACGTGGTGTGAGTTGGAAAGGTGGACGTCGCTGCTGGTCGAGGATGCGGCATTAACGACCCACCTGACTATCGAGATGGTGGGGTACAACGACTTGATCCCCAGAATCTCTGTTGTGGCAAGTTCAGGTACTTGGCAATCTGCCTCTCAGGTCAAATTTCATGTGCGCGTTGTTCTCAGACCGCACTTACGTGGTGGCAGGATAGTAGAGCGTATCCATAGCTTCCCCGACACACTCTGTGCGGACATATGTGCGGACATACGTGCGGACCTAATAGACCGCTTTTGCCTGTGGCGACTATATTTCTAATGGGCGATCCAAGAGGGAACCTATTGACTTGCCGGTTAATTGGAACGGTGCGGCCAGGTGGTCATCGCAGAAAGACTGCGCAACCTGGCAGGTTATCATGACAAATGTATTTTCGCAGCTAGCTGGCAACGGGCAGCTGCGGGCAACTAAGGAAGAATACACATTCAAATTTTGAGGTAGCTCACCACTTGCTTCATGTACGCGCACACACTGTAAGAGCAGAGGAAAATGAGCGCATACATAATCAAGAGAAGAATAATTGCCTGACAAACTGGATTAGAGTTCCGGCAAACCTGGAGCACTGCATATCGTAGTACGACATTATGGTGCTGAAACTTTGTAAATAAACGCGAACGGAATATCGAGCCCAACATACTGGATCGATCGCTACAGCCGTTTCCTGCGCATCATAGTGGAAGTAGAACCAGGCTAAAAATGCATGCCGATTAATAGGGGGTTCACGGGCGTCATTGCTAGATGCCCGAGACGCCGATTTTAGTCGTAGATTTCAGCCGCGAGGGGAATGTACCTTCCCTGGGCTCGGTGAGGTTGCAACTCGTAAAGGAGAATTCGCCTAACCCCGTAGGATTCCCTAACAACGTAGAGCCCACGCCGTTTCGAGCCCTCCATGGACTCGAAGAAGATCGCCAGAAATGCGGCGATGTCCTTGGCGGTTCTCTTCCGCCGTGTCCTTCCCCATGGCTAAGCAGCGGATTCTTATCGGAAGTATACGACAGTCTCGTCATATGCAGCAAATGAAAAACCGACCCCAATAGGCTGGCAGATGAATAGCATGTTTGCGTTGGAGTTCCAGGAATACGGATTGTATTCGGTTGTATTGTCAGATGTTATTGTGCAGGGACCTGTGAATTAGACTCAATCAACCGCAAACCTCGTTCCTTGAAAAGACCGAGGAAGGCTGATGCTCCGGGACCTGGAATGAATGTGAGATCGAATTCAGAACGAGGCGGCGCACTTCGCCGTTGAGCCAAGGGACGACGTCGTCCACCGCAGGATCACTTCTGCTCCAAATAATAAGAGAGATGACGCGCTTCGATGTAGATATAACCTACATCAATGTTGCTAATTCCAGAAGAACATGGCAACCAGGCGGCTCTGTTCTACTTTACAGTAGAGTCACGGAACCCGGTGGATTTCTCCGAGGCTTGTACTAAAGGTGGAAAGGTTAATAGTTCGCGTACCACGACGACTTGATTCTAGCTGAGTAATGGGGGGGATGTCGCGTTTGAACGTCTTAAAAGCGCTGTTGCTGTTATTCGAGCCATTAAGCAGCTCCTGCGGATTCCGAATTCGATCGAATTTCGAACCACCGAACTTGAAAAAGAGTCGAAAAAGTTGTCGATGTAAACCGTTTGCAAGACAAGCAAGGCCATGGAAGTAGACGGGGACGTCAAGGTGTCATAACCATGTTAGATTAAAAGGCGTTTGAGCATCCCCGGACTAGGATTGTGGTGAACAAGAGGAGAGCTGGACCGGGAAGTTCGGGCCGAACTCCGATCCTTACCTCTCAAATTCGACTTCCTCTGCTCGCTAGCTGTGGTATCCTGATGAGCTTCCAATGTCCCATCCCATTCTCTGCTTATTCTACGTGTCTGATCTCTGGAGCTGACGGACACAACTCTCGCACCGAGTACACCCGGGCTTTATTGACAACGCGCTGGATGCGAACTGGATCGGTTGGATCGGTCGTGCGAGCGCATTGGCCTGGTTATCAACGCACACTTGCCAATTTGCGTTAAAAGTTAGAGAGGGTACAACAAACTAGTCCGTTTCACTCTACCGCTACGGACTCCCTCCCACCGCTCCCTTTCGTCTCAACCTCTTTGCGCCTCGTTTTAATCCCTCGGTGCCTCTACCGCTTCGTGCGCTGTGAAGTGGATTTGGTCGACATATAGCTTTGCGCACCCGCGGGATCGCTAAATTGCTAGAACCACTTTCGGAGAGTTTTTGGGCTGTGGACTGGATAGGAGAAGGCGCGGGACATCAGGACATTGCAGCACGCGTCTACGATCAATTCACGCTGCGTCCTATCCGCCGCTAGGGTGAAGTACATCTGCCTTGGGATTGTCTCCTGAGCCACGCCGCGCGGCGTGCTCGGGCAATCTCTTTTCCTTACGTACTAATTTGTGCTCAGCATTGGCGAGGCTCTGGCCGCTGTCGGGTACACATGTACATTCAGCACACCACGGAAAGGTTGGTCTCGCCCTCTCTGCCATCTCCTAAGTTGTTTTTTCCCCAGAATTCGGTGCTTGCAATAAGTCGGCGATATTTATACTCCCACTGGGAAACCTCACGACGCCAAGCTTATGGCTAACTCGGCAGAGGCGTAGGAATTTTTTTTCTCAGCAACGCTGTGAAGGCGCTCAAGGAAAGGGGCACGCGAACGGAAATGGGACGTCACCGCCCTTCCTGAAGCCCAAGCCATCCGTCCCGACGCGCGAGCTTCGCGGGTCGCCCTTTCAGTCCGCTGCATCGTCATACATGACACCGCTCGTTACTAAGAGTACTCGCGGTGTCGTCCTGACGGCCCGCCCGCTCAGCTGCGTCGTCGCGCACGGGGAAACCGCGAGTGGGGCCGTCTGCCGCGTTTACCTCGTCGGTGCGCACGGCGCGCGGGTCCCGGTTCCCAGTCCGCGAAATCCACGCGCATGCAGTCGGCGCTGCGCGTTGCGTACATGATCTCTCCACCGCAATCGGCCCCCCCCCGAACGCGTTCCTGTGGTCCACGGACACGGACCTGCGTACCCTCGGCGTCGATCCGGAGGTATACGCACATTTTCTGTGGCCGTGCAACCCGAGCAGCTGAAGCGTGCATCCCGGAGAACTCGGGCGAGCGGCTGACGCTGAGGCCCCGCAAATACGTTCCCCCGCCGGACCTGTTCCGGCAACCTTCGCCGTACGCGAAATACCCGACGCGCCCGAAATTGCGCCGGCAAGGACGCAAAGGCGAGAAGCCGTTCTTCACGCAGGCGGACGACGTGAAGGGTCTGCTCGAGGCGTGGGTCAACGCATTCAAGGATTTTCCGCCGAATGAGAAGGACATGGAGTTTTCGCGAAGTTTTTGGTGCAGTTGGTGGATAGCGCGCTGTCGACGCATACGGGGTGGAGCGGGCGGTCGTTATTGTTAAGTGGTGCGGAGGTACTGGGGGGGGGGGGGGGGGGGGGCTATGAGCATTTTTAGGATGCGAGGATGCGAAGATGGCGTGGGGGGCAGCCTTTTGCCGTTATTGTAAAGGACGTCTTGTATCTTCGTTGTCGATTCAACATGTAAACTCATCTTGTACTTGTTTTACGGCCTATTTTTTAAGCCCATTTTCCCCCCAATCTCCCCCCAATCCTTTCGAGCGACCAAAAAGGCCTTCGTTGGCCGCGACCAGGCGGGACCTTCCGGCCCGAGCGAAATCAGCCGCATCAAATGCCGCGACCATCAATTTTCCTTCTTCTCGACTTCCAACCATCTTGGTTTACGGCGATCTCTGTCTAGCTCCATTATGACTCCATAGTCATGCGGCTCTCCAATGTCCATTGAATTTTTCTCGTACCCTGCCGACATTTTGGCCCTCTATCGACAGAGCTCTGGAGACGAGGTCCAACTTGTTTGCTACGTGAATCGAGCGCCGACTTTCCAAATACTAAGACCTCGTCGGGGCCGTTCGAGATGCAAAAATTGGTCACCGGACTGACAGGTTTAGGATGGGCGGCATAAGGAAGCACGGTCAGATGCTCAAGGGGTCGGTTCGAGAATGCGGGGTAATAAATAGGGTCCTCCGAGTCCGACCTGAGCGCTCAGCCACCGCCATGGTGTTGAAAAACTGCCTTCTGCTCGCTGGTTTCGCAATCGGTCGCGTTCTCGGCGGCACGGTGGTGGATCCCGCGGTCCTCGATGCCTGTCCAGGATACACAGCAACTAATGTGAAGGTCCAAGGTGGAACGCTTACCGCGTCCCTGAAGCTCGCAGGCAAGGCATGTAATGTCTTTGGCACCGACATACCGTCGCTTTCCCTGGAGGTTGTGTATGAAACGAGTGAGTTGTCCATGTTCATTTGGCTGAATGGTGTTGAAAATTCTTCCACAGCGGACCGCATCCATGTCAAAATAACAGACCCCACATCTGTCCGCTACGAGGTGCCGGAGTCCGTCCTGCCGCGCCCATCGAGCGCGAAACCCGTCGCTCCTGCCTCAGCTGCGATCCACTTCAAATACACCACCTCTCCATTTACGTTTTCGATTGTGCGGTCTTCGACATCGGAAGTCTTATTCTCAACGGCGTCGCATCCAATCATATACGAGCCTCAATATCTGCGCGTCAAGACCAACCTCGCCGACAACGCCAACATTTACGGCCTCGGGGAGCACACGAACACGTTCCGCCTTGATCCCGACAACACCACGTTGACCCTGTGGTCGCGCGATGCGTACGGTGTTCCGAACGGGACGAACTTGTACGGGAACCATCCGGTGTACTTTGAGCATCGGTCGACCGGGACGCATGCGGTGCTATTGCTGAATTCCAACGGCATGGACATCAAGCTGACCCCGGGTGCGCTCGAGTACAACGTGATCGGAGGGGTCCTGGATTTCTACTTCCTTGCTGGGAGTCAGACGGATCCCACCCAGGCCGCGCAGCAGTACGCCGAGATCGTAGGGACGCCGGCTGAGGTGCCTTACTGGTCTTTCGGGCTGCATCAGTGCCGTTTTGGGTACAACAGTAAGTTCACAGTCAAGTCTCGGAGTTTTCTTTCTGACGTTCTTCGAGATTACATCGATGTGGCTGGCGTTATCAGCAATTACTCTGCAGCAGGGATCCCTCTCGAGACAATGTGGACCGACATCGTGCGTTTCTTGTTGCTCTCCCTCCTGCACATCTAATCGCCCTTTCAGGATTACATGGATCGCCGAAGAACCTTCACGCTCGATCCCGCATATTTCCCGCTGACCCGAATGCGCCAAATCGTGGACTATCTCCACTCCCAAAACCAGCGCTACAGTAAGTTACGATGGCCATTATCCTTATTTTCTGGCCATTCACTCTCTTTGACAGTCCTCATGACCGATCCCGCTGTTGGTGTGTTTCCTAACCAGGGCTATGAACCGTACGATCGGGGTACCGCGGACGGTATCTTCCTGAAGAACGCAAACGGGAGTCAGCACCTCGGATTGGTCTGGGCAGGCGTGAGCGTTTGGCCAGATTGGTTTAATTCGGGTGCTCAAGCGTTTGTTCTCCCTCGCTCGGGACGTGAAGGGTACTGATGAGGAAAATTGACAGTTACTGGTCCAACGAGTTCGCTTTGTTCTACAGCCCTGAAACCGGCCTCGACATTGACGGAGCTTGGATCGATATGAACGAGCCGTCTAGCGTTCGTTTTTTACCTTCTCTTGTAATTTTAGTCTGACCTTTCTCCAGTTCTGCGACATTCCGTGTGACGACCCCTACGCGCAGGCAATACAGCAAGATCTTCCTCCGGCACGATCTACACCACCGCCTGATCCCAACACACCCATCTTTGTGGATACCAAACCCGTTCGCCGCCAGGCGAAGAGAGACAACCTCCTCGTGCCGCAATACGCCATCAACAATGCCGCCCCGGGCGGCAACCTTTCCAGCAAAACCGCTTACGTGAAGTCTCCCCTCCCTTGGGCTCTGCGTCTTTGCTGAGGTCTTTCACGACAGAGCAACACCGTCCACGCGGGCAACTTGACGGAATATGACACGCACAATTTATTCGGGACGATGATGTCTGTCGCGACGCATCAGGCGATGCTCGACCGGCGGCCCGGTCTGCGAACTCTGGTGATTACTCGCTCGACGTTCGCGGGGGCGGGGAAGCACGTCGGCAAGTGGCTCGGGGACAACTTCAGGTTGGTGGTCGGATTCGTGTATAAAAAAACTAAATTGAGCGTTTCAGCGATTGGGAACACTACCGTAACTCGATCGCGGGGATGCTGGGGATGGCGACGATCTACCAGGTACCCATGGTGGGCGCGGACATCTGCGGTTATGGTGCGTTTCTTTGACTCCTAAATGTATGTTATATTCTGATTTTGGTGCACATAGCCGATGATACGACGGACTTGCTCTGTGCGCGGTGGGCCATGCTGGGTGCCTTCTATCCCTTCATGCGTAACGTGAGTCAGATTTTTGGATAACGGGGCGCCGGGGCTTATAAGTGGCTGTAGCATAACGCGGACACTTCGATCAGCCAGGAGTTTTATCGTTGGCCTGTTGTTGCTCAGGCTGCGAAGAACGTCCTGGACATCCGGTACCGGCTCATGGATTACATTTACACCTCTTTCCACGAGGCCAACCTTGTCGGGACTCCCGTAGTCAGCCCT
Organism: Mycena galericulata; assembly: GCA_029289565.1. Taxonomy (NCBI): domain Eukaryota; kingdom Fungi; phylum Basidiomycota; class Agaricomycetes; order Agaricales; family Mycenaceae; genus Mycena; species Mycena galericulata. The sequence continues at coordinate 175,769 of JARKIA010000269.1, read as the reverse complement.
TTGTGGTTCAAGTACCCAAAGGACGCGACCACCTATCCGATCGACCTGCAGTGGTTCTACGGCGACTCCATCCTCGTCTCGCCCGTCACGGAGGAAAACTCGACCTCGGTATCGATCTACCTCCCGAACGACATCTTCTACGACTTCCTCACGTTAGCGCCCGTGAAAGGCACCGGCTCGTATGTGCAGCTCAACAATGTTTCCTTCACGGAGATCCCCGTGCACATCAAGGGTGGCGCGGTGCTACCTCTGCGCGCCAACTCCACGATGACCACGACCGAGCTGCGCGAGACGGACTTTGAGTTCGTCGTTGCGCCGGGCACGGACGGGACGGCGTCGGGGCAACTGTACGTCGACGACGGCGTGTCGGTAACGCAGGCGGCCGAGACTCAGGTGTCTATGAGCTTTAAGCTTGGGACATTCACTGTCAAAGGCAGCTTTGCATTCAAGACCGGCGTCAATACCTCGCGCGTGCGCTTCCTGGGAGTCGCGAAGGCCCCGGCTATCGTGCTGCTCAATGGGAAAGCGGTGGCCCACCAAGGAGTATCGTATAATGCGGCGACGAAGGTGTTGGACGTCTCAGTTGGGTTGCCATTAACACAGGGATTCACCGTACAAATCTAACGAAAGAAGCGGGACTGCTGGGGATGAAGTGAAGGTGAAATTGAATGAACATACTTCCGAGTTGGACGGCTTCACTAGCACTGCAAGAGCGCCCTTGGTAACCAAGTATTGTGCCTGTATCCAAAATCCCCATAGCTATTTGTGTTTTGGCAACCCGGGCCGAGGTGCCGGCTCCTGACATCCATCTTACCTTTGACTCTCAGAACGGCTGCAGCAGTCTCAAATTTCACTAGAGAATGACTCGGACTGTATAGCTCCCGCCTCCCGCATCTTCGTCTGATTCGCGAGGATATGCGAGGATGCCATCCCAATGGAGACCTGGAGCTACCTGGAGCATATGCATCGGCTGGGGCTTGAAACTCTCCGGTGATCGCCTCCTATAGCCTTGCTTAGAGACTTAGAGTTTACTGGACCCACAAGTGGTTTTTTACGCCCCGAGAAACCCGTTTGTTTCGCGCAAAACTCCACATATCCGTACTCGCTGGATTTCACTGCGTTCCGGCTCCCCTAGACCCAGGCTGAGTCTAGGGCTCCTAGGAATAGCTACACGGTGCGCTCAGCTCGACACAAAGTCTGTGTAGCTGCCCAGACCAACAGACCCCTACAGAGGCGCAACCAGCTAAGCTGACCTGAGTCTAGGGGATCCTGGAACGCAGTGCTTGCGTGTGGCACTGCCGGCCGCCACCCCGCGAGGCCCGACCTCGAGCGGGGATATCGTCGATTCGTAGTACCCGAAGTCCATATATATATAAGGAGGCAGCCGATAACTTCGTCGTCAATTTTCTCTCTCTCATTCTCCGGGCCGCTGATGTCAAGTATGAAATTCTTCGTCGCCAGTTTTTTAATCGCTGGCTCCTTTTCTTCTCTCCCTCTGTTCGCTCTATCCCAGACGCCACAGCTCCCTCCGTTTTCGAAGGCTTCTCTGGCGGCATACACCCCTCACGTTGTACCATGCGCATCTAATTTCTCGCTGGTCCGCGAAGCAGTCAACTCGATTAGCTCGGAAGAGGAATCTTACATTCACGCTCGAAAAACGAATGTTCTTCCAAGCGCGTTTGAATCTTACCTGAAGAATTTAATTTCGACGGGGCAAGATATTCCTCCGACTCTCGAGTCAATTTTCCACGGCTATCGCGGTGCCTCCCCATCATACGGCATAGCCTTCAGTGGAGGAGCGTACCGGGCTGCCCTCTTCGAAGCTGGTGCAATCACCACCTTCGATGGCCGCAATACGACCTCGAATTTCGCGGGTTTTGGAGGCATCCTACAAGGTGCTCAATATATAGCCGGCCTATCCGGGGGAGGTTGGTTCGTCACTTCCCTGGCCCAGGCGAACATGCCTACGATCCCCGAGCTCATTTTTGGGCCGCCCTCTCCGCCCTCCGATAGCGAATACGGCGGCTTCAACATCGCCTTCGATGTCCTCACACCATTTAGCAACAATACTCAGAACCAGGGCTTTATAGAGGGCCTGATTTTGGAGGCGGGCGGAAAGGCGGCCGCAGGAAACCACATCAGTCTCACCGATGCGTTTGGAATATCGCTGGCGCGGCATTTCGCAAATGGGACGAACGCAGCGAATCTGCTTGACTTTACCTCCTCTTTGCATGGGACCGGGCAATTATTCTCTGACATAGCCAAAGTGTGAGTGCCTGTGTATGCCGCTATGGCACTTCTTGACTCAAACTACATGCATCTAGGCCAGCGTTTCAAGCTCACCAGTTGCCTTTCCCAATTATTCTTTCCACTCTCCTTTCGAACCATGGCAACCCGAACAACACCCTCCCTGACGAGATAGTCCCGCTTTCGAACACCAAATTCGAATATAACATCTGTAAGTCCCCTCATCCGTTGATCGTCCCTTTTGCTCAACGTCTGTAGTTGAATTTGGCTCCCACGATCCTAGTCTCGCAGCATTTATCCCGATGCAGAGCCTAGGAACAGTCAATGAGAGCGCATGTGTTGTTGGCTTTGATCAGACAGCCTTTGTTCTCGGTTCCACTGCGGACGTATTCCCGACCGTTAACGCATCTGTGAGCTTTTTGTTCACTCAACCAATCGGGTAGTATCCTGACCTGAACTTAAAGGCTCAGCTGGCACCCAGCAACCCCTTAGTTGTCGAATTTTTGGGAAGCGTCGCGGCTATCCAGCAGCTGTTTCCTCAGAAGAACGTGAGGCTGGACAGTGCCTTGATTCCAAATGCTTTCGCTGGCCGAAACGGCTTTACGGAGATAAACGAGGAACTCCTGAGTTTGGGTGATGGAGGGCTCGACGGCGCAAATCTTCCCCTCCAACCTCTTTTGGTCAAGTCTCGCGGTTTGCAGGCGATAATTGCTCTTGATGTGTCCGACGATACGGACGACTTTGCAGACGGGAGCGCACTGATCGTAGGTATCTGATCATCTCTTATTCATCTCAGGCTAACCATGAACAGGCGGACTCGAAGCGGGCGGCGCTGTTTCCCGGCGCGTATAGCTTTCCACAGGTCCCCTCAACGCCGGCCGAATTCCTTGCCCAGAACCTCACCACACAGCCAACGTTCTTTGGCTGCGACGAGGATCAGGACATTCCGATGATCCTCTATTTCCCTAATGGCGGCCCGCCACCGGGGACGCCGCCGATTACCAACGCTTCCACCAACCAGCTTTCATTCCCCGATTTAGCGCTCGTTCAGGCAATCATCGACGAGGCCGGAGAGATTGTATCCCGCGGGCGGCCGCAGAATGGCGAAGTGCGCGACGGCCTCTTCCCCGTTTGTGTCGCGTGCGCCCTCGCGGACAGGGAACGAAGCCGGTTGGGGTTGAAACGCGACTCCCAGTGCGAGGTCTGCTTCGAGCGGTACTGCTACAAGCCGGGACAGTATCAAAACGGCAGTACATCCTCCGGCGACATCCGAGTCGTCAATGCTGCATTATCCGATGCATCGTCTGGGTCCTCCTCCTCCCTTTCCGACGGTTTGGAGAAATACGGGCCGGTCGTGATTGGACTCTTGGGGGCAAATCTGCTGGTTTCTGTGGTGCTTCTAGTTGTTGGAGTTCTACTCTGCATCCGGAGACGCGCGAGCGCGAGCGCGCGGTACACGGCCCTTGAATCTTGAATAACTCAAGAAAATACTATTTAATTAATGATACTTGTATTAGTAGACATGTACTTTAGAATGGGTGTAATTCAATCTTGATGGACGCGTCGATTTTGGACCAACGCGAGGATTCGCCGAAAGACACGTCAAAAATTTCTGACTGTCAGGGCAAAGCCAGAGATTGGCTTGGTTTTGGCTTCTGGCCTGGCTTTCCTCGAGGCAAAAGCCGGGGCCACGACTTTCTGGCCAAGCCAAAGCCAGAACATCCCTAGAGCGCCACAGGGACACGTCTATCTCGTTACGTTAATTAACGTTTATCGGGCACGTTACCGCGTTAAAAGCGACTGCTTCCCCTTTTGTCCGTACCACCACCGCCGCTGCCCTCGTCCTCGACTGCTGGCGCAACGATGGACGCAGAGCGTGGATCTCGCGAATACAAACCCTATCATGCAGAGCCCGAGATGGAGTCCCTTCTTCCATCGCACGACGGGCCGGCAAAAGGGAATACTATCGAGCCTCTCCGACCGCACTCCTTCTACTCCAGACCACATTTTGGCTTCAACCATATGCTCATGGCCTTTGTCACGGGGAGTCTCGCCTGCTTTTTCATCCAATATGCGATATGTGGATCTGGCTGCTTCTCTTATTACAGCGACGATGCTGTTCCTGAAGCGCTCCTCGCGTCACCCTGGGCCGGGTCCACTGAACGACACAATTTTCCTCCAGCAACCCCATCTAATGCCTTCCCGTCCATGTTCCCCACCGACGTTGGGTACGCGGGCGGGACTCCAACAGGTGCTGAACCCGCTGTGATCGCCACGGCTCCATCATACCCGCTGCACACCGCCGCTGCTGTGCTCGTTGCACCCGAGGCCGGGGAATCCAATTTCAAGAAGTACAATATTTTCAGGAAGTGGGGGAATTTATCCCCGTGGTACAGCGTGAACCGCACGACATTTGGACTGGATTCTGGGCCCGGGACGCCAGAGACCTGCCGTGTAACAGGCTTGCATTTCCTGCACAGACACGGCGCGCGGTACCCCACCGCATACGGCGAGCCTTGTGCCCCCCCAATCCGTGCCTCTGCTGACAGCACGCCGCAGCATCCTACGGTGGACCTGCTAACTTCTCGAGCCGCCTCAACGCCATTGCGTCCAAGTGGACAGGCACTGAGTCCCTCGAATTCATGAACGAATGGTCCGTCTTCGCTGCGCTAATTTCTCAAGTTGCTTCTTTTATTCCTTAGGACGTACAAACTTGGTGAAGAAGGTAAGTATTATGCCCGCGCAAGGGTATCTCGCTAACGGAAGCAAAAGTTTTGACTCCATTTGGACGTCAGCAGCTCTGTAGGTGTCCCATCCGGGCGTTTAACAATCTTCTGACCATCCATAGTCGACTTGGGAGTATCCACGCGACTGAAGTACGGATTCCTGCTCAAGGTGTGACGGGTTGCGAAATGTTATATTACCTCTAATAGCCGTCCAGAACTTCACCGAATCCAACACTATCCCTGTTTTCCGTACCGAATCTCAGTAAGCTCCCAAACAATTGTAATTCATAATCTCAAATTATCCGCAGAGACCGCATGCTGGCATCTGCCATGAATTTTGCGATCGGGTTCTTCGGCTACCCATTCGAGGGCCAATACCAGCAGAGTATCACTATCGAAGAGTCCGGCGTACGTCCTTCGGCGTCCTTCCTTATCTTCCCAATTGACTCATCGCTGGCGTAGTTCAACAACACTCTCGCCCCTTACAAGACGTAAGTAGCCTCGTGGCTTGTGCGTTACAGCTACTGTTAACTCCAGCGGCAATACAGGTGCCCTAACGCGAACGTCAAGAGCAAAGCTGACCGCGGGCGTGATTACGTCGCGGCGTGGGCGAATGTGTACCTCAAAAAGGCGCACAAGCGTCTGGGCTCAATGCTGCATGGGTACGACCTCTCGATTGAGGATGTGTACGTCTTTCAGCAGCTGTGCGCGTACGAGGTGGGTTCCTTGTCCCTTACGAATGCGGGAGCTCATGTGTGGACGTAGACCGTCGCCCTTGGATATTCCAAGTTCTGTGAGCTCTTCTCGGAAGAGGAATGGGATGGGTTTGACTATTCGTAAGTTTCTATCGATTCGAATCATCGTAATTCCAACTTTTTCGTAGACTCGATCTTTTCTTCTGGTGCGTCGGTTTGTTTGAGGCAACAGACCTCGGCTGACGAATCCTTCAGGTATAACTCCGGCTTCGGTTTCCCGCTCGCGCGCTCCCTCGGTATCGGGTATGTGCAGGAGCTGGTGGCCCGCCTTACCCACACGCCCATCGAAACCCACAACTCGTCCACGAACGCCACGCTCGACGACAACCCGATCACTTTCCCGCTCGGGCAGAGTCTGTATGTGGACGCGACACATGAGGTTGTCGTTCTCAACAGTCAGTCCCCTTCCCTCCCTCCGTGATCGGTGTGCTGACAGGCGTACGATCCAGTCCTCACCGCGCTGAACCTCTCGACTTTGGCTGCGCAGGGCCCGCTGCCTGCAGACCACATCCCGGCCGACCGGTCGTTCAAGGTCTCGGAGCTCGCGCCGTTCGCGACGAACGTTCAGTTCCAGCGTACGTTTCCCTCACTCCAACCCTTCATTCCACTCACTTGCTTTACCAGTCCTCGAATGCACCTCGCAGCCCGGGCAGCAGATCCGCATCATCGTGAACGATGGTGTGGTGCCGCTGACGGGCATTGAAGGCTGCCCGAAGCAGGAGGACGGGATGTGCCCTGTGGATACGTTCGTCGCGGCCCAGAAGAAGATCATCGGGCAGACGGACTGGGTGTACGACTGCTATGGGGACTGGACGATTCCTGAAGGGTGGAACACGACTACGGGGGTGCCGCCGCGACCTATAACTTGAGCGCCTTCATAGTACAGCGTTTTAATATACCGCGGTAAAAGATACATTACAGGTACAGGGATTATTACTACTTACTAACAGTGGATTTACAAAAATGTCCTGAATTTGGGAATGTCCTTGATCTTGACAACGATGAAGTATTCCCACTGGCGCAAGCTCTCGATGGCGCACGGATACAGCCCGTGCGCGGTGGTGAAAATCATGGCGAGGTCATTGAGTGCGCCGGGCTTGGCGCCGAGCTTGGTGAGGACATTCTGGCGAGCAGCTAGCCAGTGCGGGCAGGTGGCGGAATTGCTGATTCGGCACGGGTTGGTGTGCCCAATCCGCCAGCCTTCCGTGCACGCCAGCTCGAGGATCTTCTGCCATTCGCCGTAGTATTTAATCTGTTCTTTCGTTCAGACACTGCGGCCGAGAACATAGATCGTGTGCTTACCCAGCTGCCCATGTACATCTGGTGCATATGTGTTCCGACCTCCTCCAAAGGAAGGGAGACCGTCAGCGGTGCCGCCTCATCGGCGATATCGCGGTAGTCGTGCCGCACGGCGTAGTTGAGCACGGTCAATGCGTTGTCTTGCAGGCCATTTCTGCGCACGGAGTCCGTTCAGTCGAAATCGAAGTAAATTTGAGAATATGTACCCCATGAAGATCCTGCAGATGTCCATGGCAGAGTAGACCTGGTACTTCTCCGCCGCCTCAGAGAGGTCGGCGAGAAGAGGGAAGTCAACGCTGTTGAGATCCGGCTGACGTTGGGGGTATATATACTGGAACAACAGGTCGAGCGTCGCGGCCGGCTCGCTGAGGTCGACGACCTCGCTGGATCCGGGCGCACAGAAGGCCGAGGGGGGGAAGCCATCGGAGTGCGTCTCGAGGTTCTTTATGTGTACGCGAAAGATAGTTTGGTCGCTTGACCGGAAGGCAATGTCCGCGTCTGGGAAGTTGACTGGACGCGAAGGTCAGTGAGCCAAAGGCAACTTCGTCGATATAAAATTAAGCTTGCAGCGCTCAGAAATCGAGTCTGCTTGAGATCCATCCATTCTGCTGCACCAGAGAGTCAGTTGGATCGCACTTGTTCTTCCCAACAAAAGGAACAAAGATCAAATATAATACTAGGCAAGGAAATCTTGGTTACAAGAGCACTGCGGAGAGAGAGTCTTGGTCAGAGTCACGGTAACGTGCCAATATATGCTTGGGATAAAAATCTGCATATGTTTCTATGTACCCGTACTGCTCAGTGCTAAGCAGACAAGTATACACGTCGTAATACACGAGCCCCCTTGTATAACAGCGCATCCCAAATTACACCGCTTCTCGCAGTTTCACGCCGCTCGCCAGGAAAATCTCTTCCGGATGCATGAGCGTCTGGGCCTCTTGAACACCACCCGCCGCAAAACCCACCAGTCCAACGCCGTCGTATGCTTCCTTGATTACAGCCTCGGAAATCCCGCCCTTGTGCGCTATAGTGTGCGCGAAGTCTGCGGGCATGGCCGTAGTACTGACGTCCATCGTCGGGAAGTCCGTCACGAGCATGACCCCGCCTGGCTTGAGGAAGAACGCGAGGAGGCGCGTGGCCGTGGCGATGTCCTCGAGGTGGTGGTACGCAAGCGAGCACTGGCATGGAGAGGGAGGTAGAACAGTTGCTACGCGGGGGAGCGCAACTGGACGGAGAATCGGACCACCACTACATCGAACTTGGCCCCCTCGAGCTCGGTTTCTTCGTCTTTGAGGTCGGCACGCACTGCGTAGATTTGAGTGGTGGGAATCCCTGTTTAGGGTGGTCGATATTATACTGGGAAATTCTCCGATCACAGCCCAGTACCGTGGCTCTGCACGCCCTTGTTAAATTCAATAACCATCCCTTGGCTAATGTCGACGCCAACGAGGGTCCGACCGAGAGGGTCCTCACTAGACAGATTCTTGGCAAATTATTTCAAGGATGATCAGGGGTGCGTTGTATCAACCTCTGATCATGTAAGATGTTGGCGCTCCTCGGGTGGGTTAAATGCGACGACGAGCGAACGCGGTGGCGGTTCGCAACAACGGGGAGTAAAACGGCCGCGGGAGGCGGAAGGGTGGCGGAGGAGGGCGGACCACGCCGCTGAGATATCTCGATGCGTTGACAATGTCCTCTCCGCTATGCTCGACGAGCCACTGGATGTTGTTGGGTGTAGGATGGGGTGTGAGGTTCGGCTGAGTCCAGGGGGTCTCGGAGTAGAGTCGAAGAGTTGTACTTGGTATATGCCAGGCTATTCTGGGTTGCACAAGCTTGACTCTTTCCTCGGGCGCCACAGAGTGATTCATGGGGTGCAAGGGATCGCCGATGAGCGCAAGCTCTTGATTTCTGATTGCTTCCAGATTGGCTTTAATTTCCTGCAGGGCAGTGATATCAGTTTCATTCCCAGTCTGGCCGTGCGCGGTACGAACCGCAACTTTCTTCCGCACCAACATACGGGCACGCTCGAGTTCCCCGTAATCGAGTTGTAGGCGCAAGGAGGCCCTCCATATAGGCGTGAGGTTCGAGCGTACAGCGGGCATCGCAATGAGCAGACGCGAGAGGTTTTGGGGATACGTGCGCAATGTTCCTTCGATGTTGTCCCCGAACGGAATCGACAAATGGTCGATGAATGAGCTGTACTCGTCGCGGAAATTCAACGTAGCCAGGAAACACACGACGTACGAGTCGGGACCATGCCGTCCCAAAACGAGACACGGTCGGGAGGGATCCTGCTCGTGCTCCATCGTCCGTCGGATTCCATACATGAGTTTTCGCTCCGTCGGGTTCAGGGTGACTCCGTGTTCCTTGAGAAACTCGTAGAAGACGTAGCGGAGACGGGTCCCAGAATAACAGAAAGCGAAATCGCCAGGATCGACCTCGTAGGGTCGGTTCATATAACGCACGGACCTGCGCGAAGCTTTCACAGAGTCACTGAAGGCGGCATGAATGGTTTCCCAGTACGGGTCTCGCATTAGTTCTTGCCAGGTCCCTTTTGCTGCTACGAATTCCTGAGTCCTTCCTCTTCCCTGTCCTGCTACAGAGCTCTGAATGTCCTCATAACCCCAGAAACGCGAAGAAGTGGCGGAGAAGAAGACGGAAAATATCACGTGCCAAGATACCTGGCACTGACTTGGCAGTGACTACATGGAGTCTACACTATCCAAATTCGAGTCAATCCAAACCTGGGTCCGCCAAGCCCCGAGTCGAAAGGGTGACTCCGCAAGCCCAAGGAGCAGGGTACAGTACGTATGTAGGGAGAAAACCGTAGAATGGATTGACAATGAGATCGACATCTTTGGGGACCAAATATCTCCTGACAAGCTACCACGCTTTAGATCCCAGCATAGAATACACCAATATTGATTCGGCCTAATATAGACTGTACATGGCTCTGATTGCTCGCGTTTATTGGATAGTGCTGCAGTTAGATCTCGAGATATTGTTTCAAAACACTCCGCATGTCATCGACCACTTGCTGTAGGCTCATGATCTCGTCCTGTAGGCACCGGCTCGCATCAAACCTCCCCACAGTTCACAATGAAAACATCACTTACCCAGAGCTTCTTCTGGACTTCGAGAGCCTTCTCGGAGTTTGAAAACTCGCTAGTCGCTGATACTTCCGACATATTCGAGTACGTTCCCTTCATCTCCTCCTCTTTGCCACCCAAAGCACCGAAGATGAGGGAACGGCTGCCCTCCTCAGTAGTATATGCATCTTGTTTGGACTTCGCAATCTGTTCCCCGATTTCGCCGGTCATGTTACGATTGAGTTCGGATATGCAGTTCCCAGGACTGAGAGAATGTACGGTCAATGCAGGGGATGATGATAGCAATCGAGCTTGGAGTTCGCGGGCAAAGAAGATGTTGAACACTGAGAAGAGGGGTGCCGTCAATAGGGATAGCTGTCGACAGTAGAGCAGAGAGACTTACGTTTGACATCTGAATAGCGACGGAGTGCGGAGAACTCATATGTCTGCTCTGACAATTTCTTGCATGGGGCAGCTGCTTGAATGAGCTCATCGTCCAAGGTGGTCATGCCGTGCACTCCGCTGGTAACAACCACCACGCGTGGCGTAAACGAGGCGGAAGCAGCGGCAAAAAGTTGGGGAAGCAAGTGTAGAGACAGCAGGGCCTGAGAAAGAACATCGACTTGGACCCTAATGAGACGTTGGAGATCCTCTCTCATCGTTGAGGTTGGAGAAGGACGTACATTGTCTCATATCCGTCCTTGTCAGTCAAGGTGAACTCCTCAAGGACTACAGCAGCGTTGAGAACGAGATAATGGAGTTTATCGTTATGCGAAGCAAAGTTCTTCGCAAAGGCCTGGACACTGGCAAAGCTGGCAAGATCTATGAGACCTACTTCCGCGTTTTGGAAGCCCGAGTCTCTCTTCAGTGCTGCAAAAAGATTTCCATTAGAATAGCCGAATGACCGGAGCAGTGAAGTACCAACCGTTCAACGCTGCTTGGCCTTTCTCCAAACTCCTGCATCCAAGAATGACCTTGGCCGGGTTCATCGTCGCGAAATGTTTAGCGGCTTCGAACCCCACACCAGTGTTGGCGCCGATAACGCAAACGACCTTTCCAGTCAAATCAGCCTTTATGACCGGTCCTATCAGTTTTTTTGGCATGTCTGAGAGGGTATCTTCAAAGCATTGAAGGCAGCCTGTCTTTTATACATTTGGGACCAGGGAACGCGCCAAAACGGCAAACTTCCGAGGTCGAGCGTCATCAAGTGAGTGTAAGGAAGACAAGAGCGCGCCGGGTACGTAGCCGGGGCCGTCTAGATGCTGGAAATTGGAAATCGGAGAAATCGACCTTTGAAAGGCTTGAAACTGCTAAAATTCATCGCGTCGTCGTGGCGGTCGAGTTCCACGTCCTTCGGCGGCCTTTCGGAATTGGGCGGGCAGTGAGCGGGAGGGCGTAGGGAAGGCGGGGGACACGTGGTTTGATCAACGTGATCTACACCACGTGACAGAAGCCGATAATCGAAGCACAGCCTCAAGTCTAAGAAACCGTCTGGCTGATTTTTGGCGGGGCGGGTTGGCCCAGGCGGCCCAGCTGGCCTGGTGACCCGCTCAGGCCCTAAGCAAATGGAATTGGCCGCAGTACTTGCGCAGCACCCCCTAAAATACTCTATAAAGAGAACGAGATATATTTACATCGTACTACTATCTGCATCCCAACAACACCGCCGACCGGTACAATGTTCAGTCGACTGTTTGCTGGTAAAGATAATGGCGCCCACAGCCACAGCCATGGCCATAGTCACTCTCCTTCACATGTTGACGGCCAAGGCGCGTGGACCAACGAGAATGTGCATTTGTACGAACAACAGCCCATGGCCGCCGAGCTCGGTGACAAGTTCGTACCAGCAACTCATATGCGCGTTGTTAGTTGTGAATAACTTGCTGCGTAGGGTTCCAAAGGCTATGCGTAACGCGTATCCCTTCGACGAAGACACGACGACCGTGATGGATTTTGCGTGCGGAACAGGTGCGGACGGCCTCCGAATCTTCCTCTACGTTCGTTGAAATTCGGGTAGGGCTAATTTCTAGAGGATTGGCGCCGTACTGTAAAAGCATTGTCGCTGTCGACATTAGCCAGGCGATGGTCGATCACTTTGCGGAAAAGATCCACAATCAAGGTATTTTACCGTTTCTTTGAGGCCCTTCCGGGAGAAAACATCAATTCCGCGTAGGTATACCTCCAGAAGAGATGCGCGTTGTCTGCGCGGATCTCAAAGGCGAGGAATCCGAGCTCGACGGCGAAAAGTTCGACGTTATTGTCGTAGGTTCCAATTTTTTCCTTCCTCCTTGAACCCCCGGTCTGATGCGCGCGCATTTTCAGTGCTCCGCGGCATACCACCACTTTGAATCCATCGCCGACATCACGCGCACCCTCTATTTTTTCCTCAAACCCGGCGGGTCTCTCCTCGTGGCGGACTTTATGCAGAGCGCGCAGCCGGTGCCCGAGCACGTCCCGCACAACGGCGGATTCACCGAAACCGATATCCAGAAGGCGTTTGTCGGCGCCGGCCTGGAGGCGTTCAGTTTCGACCAATTCACCAAGGCCAAGTTCCACGGCCAGATGGTGAACCTGTTTCTGGCCAAAGGTACTAAACCGACGACGTAAATTGACTAGAAACTGGATGTACTGTATCATTCTTTCTTGGGCTCTGAGTATCTGAGCCATGTATTCTCATTTCAGGTTGCGGCACATCCTCACATTATACTCAAGACTCACGAAAGCCATGAAGCATGGCCGTTGTCCTTCTCCCTCGATTTTGGACGCAAAGCTAGCTGTACGTAGTTCTGCGAGTCAAGAGATCGAATCGCGGACACCGATACCAACCGCAGGGCGTGTTCTTAATGCCGGGACTCCCAATCGCGCCGCAACTTAGAGCCCCATTATTTTCTGATAGGTCCATTCCGGAGAATACACACCATGGGTTTTTTGGCGCATATATCTCCCGGATCGGGCAGATCATGGCGGTGCTTCGTGGAGGACTCCTATGATGCGCACGCAAAACTTCAGTTCTGCGAATTGAGGGATCGTTCCTCCGACAGCGGGGCGCGTGCTCAACGTTAACGTTCAACGCCGGAGTCTCATTAGGGGTACGAACTGAAGCGCGCCGCAAATCCGAGGCTCGAGCCCCACTACTTTTTTCCTCTTTTCATCGGGTTCAATCCGGAGAGTCCGCACGAATGGCTTTCTTATTCGCATTTGGTTTTGAAAGGAGTTGAACGCGAAAATCGCTAAACGATTGAAATCGAACCCGTCGTTGGCGCGCCGATCCTGACGATTTTTGAAAATCAATCCCCCTTTGTGCGAATGTCGCGTAACAAGTACGCGAGAGTATGCGTCCTGCGTTCATCCACAAAAAAAAGCTAAGCATGGACCAGGGTACGTCACTTGTTATGACCCGGAACCCCTTGGAGGATGTCTTGTCCGATCAAGACATCATGATCGTCCAGGGATCGCTCAAGACCGACAACCTCAAAAATGGGCTTCCTCTTGAGTGCAGCGGAGCAGAAAATCAGGTCAAGCAACGCGGAGGCGAGTTCACGGATACACAAAAGTACGGAGGCCATGAGGTGCAAAGTTTAAACAGACCTCGGACACGTTGTGTCCGTGGGAGAACAATCGCAAACCCAAAGTGGTATATTTGGCACAATGTCGTTGTCCGTGCTTCGGTTGGTTGTTGTCCCTGTCTCCTCCCTTTCTTCTCCCCGCTCTCCCCTCCTCCTTCCTCCTCCCGACACCCACTGACCAAATGCACGCCTCGCAACTCCACATTTTTTTGGTCGCTCTCCTGTTCACCCTCGTTGCAGCGGACTCGGCTCACGACAGCCATTGGTCGCGACGACACCGAGCCCGGGCCATCGGAAAGCCTGCGCGGTCGACACCCGTAGCGGAAGTGGCGCGTTCGGCGAAACCGATCGGCGCTGTCACAGCCAGGTCGCTCGGACGGAGGTCCTGCAAGGCACCGTCAAACTCGACCGTTTCGGCCACTGTGGCGAGCGTGAGCTCTACCGCGCACGCATCAACCAGTGATGTGGCCACTACAACCAAGTCGTCGACCAAGGCTACTACTTCCTCCAAGACCTCTGCCTCCGTGAAGGCCACCGCGACCAGCAGCTCCAACAGTGGCTCCACCAACTCAAACACCGGTGGCGGCGTCTTGTCACTCGCGGCCCTCCTACCCCAGGGAACCTCCGAGGACTCGTGGACCACCTCCCCCAAGTCGTCTTCCGCCCTTCCCCTGGCGGACAGCACCTTCCAGCTGACCAACGACATCTCGGCGCTCTCCCACACCTACACGGCCGCACCCGACGGTAAGCAGTCGATGCGGGCAATCTACCCTGAAGGGTCGTACACCTTCGGGCACGACCCCCAGGGCGGCTTTTCTTTCTACGCCCCGGGCCCCAACAGCCTCGACGTCACCACCGCCAAGACCCTCACCCTCGGATACTCCGTATTCTTCGAGGAGGGCTTTGACTTCAACATGGGTGGCAAGCTGCCCGGTCTTTGTGCGTTCACTGTCCTAAATCTGTGTGGCCCCAATAATAATCTATCTCGCAGACGGCGGGGACAGCGCCGAGATCGCGATCGGCTGCTCCGGCGGGCGTCGCTCGACGCAGTGCTACTCTGCGCGCTTCATGTTCCGCACAGGGGGCATGGGCGAGCTGTACACCTACCTCCCGGACTACGAAGTCTCGGGCTTCGAGGCGAACAAGGGCGTGTGCGACATCCCGCCCTTCTCGACGTGCAACCCGACCTACGGCGCGTCGGTAGGGCGGGGCTCGTGGACGTTCCCCACCGGCCAATGGACCACCATCTCGCAGCGCGTGACGCTCAACGACGTCGGGCAGGCGAATGGCGCGATCCAGGTCTGGGCGAACGGCAAGAGCGTCATTGATGTCTCTGGCCTGATCCTGCGCGACAGCGACTCTGGCCGCCACCGTGGAATTCAGATGCAGGTTAGTTATGTCTTTCCATGATGTCGGTCTGTTGACTGACTGCTTTTTGCCGTGCAGACTTTCTTCGGAGGCAGTGACGCAACGTGGGCGTCGCCCAAGACCCAGAACTCTTACTTTTCCGACTTTTCCGTCGCCATTACCGAGTCACTCTAGACATACTCACCCGAGACATGGGCAAGACAACCAACTAACGACAGATACGTTTACCAACCACATCACACTCGCTATCGCTGCATCTGCACCAGTGCATTTGCTCACATCGCACTCATTTCCCTCCTGATTCCATTCCGTATCTTTACGCTAGTCGTCCACCAACCGTGGGGACCGACATCGGTCTTCGCGCTCGTCTGACGCACGTCCAGCACATGCGTCTAACCTCATCTTCTCTCCGCACTGGACTAGTAAACATATCGACCACCGCGCCAAGCGCCTGTTAACGAGTCGGGCTGGATTCTACTAGATTGCGCTGGCTATCATCCTGCCATCTGTATCGCTAGCTACATACATTTAGATGCCATGGATCTTTTGCATACTACCTATCTCCCAATCATATCATATCATCAGTACTTTCAGCGGTCCCTTGGGCTGCGCTCGATGCATAACGGCGCTCCCTGTCACATTCTGAAATTTTGTGAGCCAAACCTCCATCTCGTCGAGGGTCCGCGATTCCACCGCCTGCACAGGCCTGTCCAGCGAATCCAGATGCACACGAATGGGTCCCTCGCCTCCCCTGTCCTTGAACTCCTTATATTTCCGCAAAATGTCCTTGACCTCCTCGTCGCTCTGAATCAAATCATCCGGGTCCCGAATGAGCCGCACCTCCAGCCGCGCCGCAACGTCGGGGTGCGTCGTTAGCGGGCCGAGCTGGTGCAGCATCGTCGCGACGAGGGCCGACAGCGGCCACCTCCGCGGCTGCACCTCGAGGATCCGCAGCGCGCACTCAGCCCCGGGGCGCAGGACTCTGTAGGGGCTTTGAATGGAGCGGCCGCTGGAATGCACGGGCGGGGGGCCGACGAGCCGGACGCGCTCCGCGAAGCGCATGATCGTTACGAAGCGCTCGTGGTCGTCGTCATGGCGCGAGCCATATTCTGGGCGCTGGCCGCCCCCCAGGACGGGCCCGCGGATGATGTAGGCGAGGTCCAGGCGGCGGAACTTCTCTAGGAGCGGGGGGAGCTCGCTGTGGATCTGCTTGCAGATGAGGTAGAGGGGTAGAGGGAGGTTGAGGCGACAGGCGGGGAGAGAGGCGCGGTACGGGACTAATTGGACGGGTGTCTGCGCTGGGGGGAAGCAGAAATTATATATTATGAGGCGCAGTTCAGGGGGAAGGGCGAGCAACATGAACTGGGTTTGTTCAACTTGGTTGTTGGTTGATAGCAACTTGCATGTGTTTCAGTTTGTGCACCTTTGCAGCCTCTACAATCTGGAATCCTGGATGGCTGACGGCAACACGGATGGTGACTGGGAGAATATAACACAAGCACCGGCAACGCGGAAGACGGTAGAACTGTCGGGTTTCCCGACGGCTTGGATGCTTGGGACGAAAACTTGAAGAATTCGAATTCGGACTCGTCGAACTTTCCTGGACTAGACCTCGACCACAGTAAAGAGCCTCGATTCCCGAGACACAACTTCCCATTCGGCTTTTCTTTCAAAAAGAATGAACATTTGGATGTCTCCAGGCTGAGTGCTATTTTGCAATTGACAGAACCGGCTGTTCCGGAATCATCCAAAGCGGCGGACAGTGGTTACCATCCACCACCATGTTCCTCAAACTACTGGCCTCTATTGCTGGGACCCTTGGGGCCTATATTCTCTACGAAGCTCTGAAAATCGTGTATGAAGAACTCAACTCACCGCTCAGGCATCTCCCGGGGCCCAAATCGACCCATTGGTTCTACGGTAACATGCGGGACATATGGAGGGCGGTAAGCCAGTCCTACGTAATTGCGTTGACGCGCTTTCATGTTGTTATCCGCACAGGAAAACTCGGTGTTGCACGAGCAATGGGTTCAAGAACACGGACCGACTCTGAAATATAAAGCCCTCCTCGGCGTGAGCCCTACTACTTCTAAGGATGAATGGCGTGCACATTTTTTTTTCTCAGATGACGCGCTTGTATACCACCGATACCAGCGCCTTGAACCATTTCTTGACGAATAGCAACATCTATCAGAAGCCAGAGTCTGTGCGATATAACCTCGCCCGGATGTTGGGTGCAGGTATGGTCTTAGAGTTCTACCAGGCAAAATCAAACTCTCCTTACCTCGGTCATCTAGGCGTTTTCGTTTCCGAAGGAGATCAGCACAGACAACAGGTAAGTGCAATGTTTATTTCGACGAGGAAGTCCAGGGATTGATTTGATTCAGCGCAGAATTATGGTATTCAAGACACTCCTCCTCGAGATCGATTCAAGAGCTTCGGTTTATAGAATCCTGCATTCGGAGCACCTCAAGTGCGGGAACTGACTCAAATATTCATCGACAAGGCTTTGGAGGTAATGCATTTCATTCCGAGCTTGCGAAAATGTAACGAAATTTTCTCCACAGCTACGAGATATCTGGGCCGTCCAAGCAGTTAATTCGAACGGCGCCGCGCGCGTGGATGTACTGTCGTGGCTCAGCAAAGCCACTCTCGATATCATCGGACTCGCAGGTACGTTCCATGCTATTTTCGCGAATTCTCCGCTGATATGTTTAGGCTTTAACTACAACTTCAACAACCTGAGCTCGGAAAACAGCGAGCTCGGCGCCGCCTTCTCCGTCATCTTCCGGTCCGGCATGCAGATGAGCTTGGTCAGGATGCTCCAAACCTGGATCCCGTCACTCCGCGTGATCGTAAGTATGCTCCCCCACAACTCGCGGTGACGCTGACTTTTCTCGCAAGCCGACGAAATTGGACACCACGATGCAGGAGTCGCAAGCGACCATGATGCGGATCGGCCGAAAGCTGCTCCAGGAAAGCAAGAACGAGATGACCGAGAACGGGACGTTTGAGAAGGGGCGGCGCTCGAGGGATCTTCTTTCGTTGCTGGTTCGCGCCAACACGGCCAAGGATCTCCCTGCAAGCCAGCGTCTTTCAGATGAAGATGTTTTGGCTCGTAAGCCTTTTTCATTCGGTACGATTGTAAGTGCAGTTGCTGAATCGATACAACAGAGGTCCCAACGTTCTTGGTCGCAGGCCACGAAACTACAAGGTACTTTTCGGTTTTTGTGGGTATGTACGCAAGATTATTGACTCGGATGCACAGCACGGGCACAACCTGGGCGCTATTCGCTCTCACCCAGAACATAGCCGCGCAAACGCGCCTCAGGGAAGAGCTCCTGACCGTTTCGACCGACAACCCCACCGTGGACGAGCTCAACGCGCTCCCGTATCTGGACTGCGTCGTGCGCGAGGTGCTGCGCGTGCACGCCCCGGTCCCGTCGACAAGTAAGCTTCCACCACTTTTTGGCTGGAGCCTGTGCGTCAAATCAAGTATCACTGACGCTGGTTGCAGTGCGCATGGCGACGCAGGACGACGTGGTGCCGCTGGCCACGCCGTTCACGGACGTCTACGGAACGGTCCATGAAACTCTCAAGTGAGCAGAAGCCGCTTCCTATTTTTCTCACCCCGGCTCATCGATCAATGAAGGGTTAACAAGGGTCAAACGATGTCCGTTTATAATTCACATTTTATCCTACTCACGACTAACTCAATAAAAGCATGATCCCCATCCTCGCGATGAACCGCGACAAGGCGATTTGGGGCCCGGACGCGATGGAGTTCATGTGCGTTGGTCCCTCGTTGCCTATCCTTTCTTGTTTTTGTGTGTTAATCCCCACGCAGACCCGAGCGGTGGGAATCCCGGACAATATCAAACTCGATCCCCGGAGTATGGAGCCACATGCTCACATTCCTCGGTGGTCCGCGCGCCTGTATCGTGAGTCCTCTGCCCAGTCTGCCGAAGCTACCTCATCGTGCATTGCTCACCTTCTGCATTGTATCAGGGATACCGCTTCTCCCTCGTCGAGTGAGTCCTATCCCATCCTTCTTGATCGATCAATGGATTGGATCCGGATTGCTCATGGGTCGTTCCCTGATAGGATGAAAGCCCTCCTATTTACCCTCGTGCGCGCCTTCGAGTTTGAGCTCGCTGTGCCTGTGGCGGATGTCCAGAAAAAGTCCACCGCTGTGCAGCGCCCGCTCTTGCGGAGTCAGCCGGAGGCAGGAAACCAGCTGCCACTGATTATCAAACCATACGTGCGTTCGTAGTGTACATTATATTTAAAATGGTGGTGTCATGCAGGATAACATTCCTTGTCATAAATGGGGCCCTTTATGGACGGTATGCGACCATGGACGAGGGCCATGCGGCCCCTGACCGAAATGGGCCAAATCAACGCCACGATCTCAATAAGGAAATTATGGGCTTGCTTCGAAAAAAATGTAGGGGAGATAACTAGGGGAGGTAAATTTGGGAGGCTATACATATGGAATCGGGAAGGATGAAAGTGGTGCTTAGTGCCATCGGTTTGTATTGGCACGCTCATACGCGTCCTCGTCGTAGTTATCCCAGCTGGCCCCGATCCGCCCCGCGTCGCCCACCCACTGGCCCTCAAATTCCACGTCGCCGCACGCAGGTACATTATTCAGTTTGCCCCTGAGCCGATCGCCCGTGAACTTGATGTAGCCCGACTGCCCGGGGTTCGGCGGGCACACCGGTCCCTCGTTCTCCTGTCCCGCCCATTGCACGGCCGCATACGCGCCGTTCGCGCCGCGTTGCTCGATACGGGCACAACGCAGCAGGCCACTGATAATTCCCAGTTCGAACTCGCCTTCGAGCGTGGCGCTGGCGCTGTGCGCGACAATGTTCAGCGTGAAATCTTGCATCCATTCCCACTGGTCGGAAATGGCGGGACATTCTATTGCCCACACGCCTGAAATGGCGTCGGTACGGGGGCCCGATGACCGCGCGGGAGTGGCGGGGAAGGGTCGACCGCGCCTCGCTGTCTGTTTCGGACGCGCTGCGGGCTGTGGCATAGACGAGGAAGAGGCGAGAGCTTCCACAGGCGCGGTTCTTCGGGCGGTCGTTTTCGTGCGCGGGGCCTGCATTTCGTCGTTATCCGATTCATCTGCCGGGTGCATCGTTTTTCTCGCCGTTTGCTTTGTGCGGGGTTTGTGCACATCTTGAGAGGGAGGGGGTTTGACATCTACGTCCATCCATGAAAGGGCATCTGCGGGTGGCGCCGTTCGTTTCGCGGTTTGCTTTGTGCGCGGCTTTGGCCCCGGGTTAGGGATGCGCAGCTTCACATCCACCTCCATCCAATCCATCTGCGGTTCTTCCGGGGCGCGGGAGGTCTTCTTGGCGGTTTGCTTGGTGCGAGGTTTCGCCGTCTCCCCTGCGTTATCCCCCTCCTTGATACGCGGCTTCTTGTTGGGGACACTGTCCGGGATGCTAGTCTCGACCTTCGTTTTGGTGCTCTGGGTACGCTTCGGGGCAGGGGGAACGTCTGCCGACTTCGACTTGGTGGTTTTCGGTACGACCGTATCTGCTTCCCGCTTTCTCTTCACGCCCATGCCCGCCTTATCGCGGACCTGCGCGTTGAGCTCGCGAAACTCCTTGTTATACTTGTATTCCAGGTCCAAAATATTCTGCGGAACGCGAAGGCCCTTGTTCTTGTCGCGCAACGCGTCTTCGATTTGTGCACGAACCTGAGCGATCGTCATGGTCTTTGTGTACTTGAAACCATAAAACAGGGCCTGTGCGCCCCACCAGGCCTTGGATCTGGATGTATTGTATGAGTGGGTGATTTTTACGAAAATTAAACCTTGCGCTACCTTTCTCGGTCAGAAATCCCATTCCTGCCGCCACTCGGTAAAAGCAAGGAACGCAGAGTTTCGCTGGAGACGCGTTCTTGGTCCTCGTAAAGCAGCCCAGACCCTGAGCAGGTAAAATGCTTTTCAACTTTGAGCGGGGGAATTACTATCGGTTCCAGCGTGTCCGCCATTTTTCTTGGCACCGTTTGCGGAAAACGTTGTGAACAGGAGGTTCGAGTTTGGGCCTGTTTGGTCACACGTGACGACGATCTGTTTTGACCAATCCCAACTCTTGCACCAACTCTCGTCTGCTTGAGCTCAAACTTTTTGCATCTTTCCGATTCTTTCGTGCTCTCCCATTTGTTTCTTTCCCAGACCCTTCTCAGAGCTTTGTACCTTCAAGACATCATCCCAGCGCTTCCGTGCTTTCCCGACGGAGCGACAAGGATAGCGGGAGGCTTCCGCCGGCCCAATCGCTCTCTCATCTCTTCAGCCCCAAAATAATACAAACCCAGTCAGACTGATTGACTATAAAATTTCTCTGACATCCGGGATAGCCGTGTAGAGTCCGGTCATTTGTCAATACGCTTGTCGTAAGCCACGCAACTCTACCGCTCCCGATGCTACTTAAGGCAGAGTCTCCTTGTTGCCTGAATACGTACTATTGGCCACATTTCTTTCATGTTTCTCAAACTCCTCGCATCCATTGCCGGAACTCTCGGCGCCTACGCACTTTACCAGATCCTCAAATTTATTATTAACGAGCTCAACTCTCCACTCAGGCATTTACCGGGGCCCAAGTCTTCCAGTTTTCTCTACGGAAACTTTGTAGATATATGGAAAAGCGTAATTCCGTTTCCCAGACTTTTGGTTCTCCTCTTTCACGCGTATGACGCAGCAAAACTCTGTCCGAGACGTTCACGAAGAATGGGTTGAGCAGTATGGATCCACTCTCAAATATAAAGGCTTCCTCGGCGTAAGTACTGTTAGTGGGGCGTATATGGCATGCTCATCATCTTTCAGACTACTCGGTTTTACACAACTGACACGAAGGCGCTGAACCATTTTCTAACGAATCACTACATCTACCAGAGGCCCGAGCTTTCACGATACAGCCTCGGCCGTATTGTTGGTCCTGGCGTCCTCGTTACCGAGGGAGATCAGCACAGACAACAGGTATATCAGTCTGCTCGATGAGAAATTCTGAGTGATGACTAATTTTCTCCAGCGCAAAATTATGGTAGTCCACAATTACTTCTCAAACCTCGATGTTGATTTCCCGTCACCTAGAATCCTGCCTTTGGCGCACCACACGTCCGTGAACTAACTGAAATATTCGTCGAAAAATCTCTAGAGGTTCGCAGCTCATTGCGAGCTTGGGCATCATCATATTGACTCTACGCAGCTACGGGACATCTGGGTCGTCCAAGCAGCTAATGCCGGCGGCACAGCTCGCCTAGATGTCATGTCATGGCTCAGCAAAGCCACCCTCGATATTATCGGACTTGCAGGTGCGCCCGTTCAACAACTCATATAAAGCGTATCGCCCACTCACCCACTCACCTGGTATGTCCAGGTTTCAACTACCATTTCAATGCGCTCGCGTCCAAGGATTCTGACAGCACTGAACTCGGCGCCGCTTTCTCCACCATTTTTCAAGCAGGGACCAAGCAGAGCGCTCTCCGAGCGCTTCAAGCCGTTATCCCATCTTTGCGCGTCATCGTATGTATTCAAATTCATGCCCTGCCTTCACAACAATGTTCACATTGATATCGTAAGCGTTCCAGCGTGGACCGAACGATCGAGACATCCCAAGCCACCATGATGAAGATTGGCCAACAGCTCCTGCAGGCAAGCAAGAACGAAATGGCTGAGGACGGGACTTTCGAAAAAGGGCAGCGCTCTCGGGATCTTCTTTCACTGCTCGTCCGCGCCAACACCGCCAAGGATTTGCCTGCAAGCCAGCGTCTTTCTGACGAAGATGTTCTCGCTCGTAGGTCCCCTATTGCGTGCGATCCATTCACATTCACTGACCAATGTATAAAACAGAGGTCCCAACGTTCTTAGTCGCAGGCCATGAGACAACGAGGTATCTCAATTTTTTTTTCGCCACACCAGATTATTGACTCGGTTACACAGCACGGGCACGACGTGGGCGCTTTTCGCTCTAACCCAGAACATAGCAGCGCAAACGCGCCTGCGGGAAGAGCTCCTGACAGTATCGACCGACAATCCCACCATGGAAGAGCTCAACGAGCTCCCGTATCTGGACTGCGTTGTGCGAGAGGCACTGCGGTTGCACGCCCCGGTCCAGGCAACGGGTGCGCGCCACACTCCTTGAAGCGCATGTATCAAGCTTACCGCATTATGTGTTGCAGGCCGGGTCGCCACGCAGGACGACGTGGTGCCGCTGGCGACGCCATTCACAGATGTCAAGGGAACCGTACATGAGTTCCTGAAGTGAGCGATTCTTACTGTGCTGACTCTTCGAATACTAATTAATTCAAGGGTCAAGAAGGGCCAACAAATGTTCGCTCCCTTTCGTTCCTGCCATTCAGGGTACTAACTGTCAATAACAGCTTAATCCCCATCCTTGTGATGAATCGGGACAAAGCCATCTGGGGCCCGGATGCTGCGGAGTTCAAGTAGACTTCCATTGCGCACGTCGTCGATCGCTTACATTCCATACGCAGACCTGAGCGTTGGGAATCCCAGTCGATATCTAACTCGATCCCAGGAGTCTGGGGCCACATGCTGACCTTCCTTGGTGGGCCGCGAGCCTGCATTGTAAGTCTACTCCAGATTTACTTACTTGGTACATCGCTCAAATATACCAGGGATACCGTTTCTCGCTCGTCGAGTAAGTCGCATGCGAAATGTCACTGATAGTAAACTTAGTAGAGGGCTAACTGCGGCTCCCAGGACGAAAGCTCTATTGTTCACCCTTATTCGCGCCTTTGAGTTTGAGCTCGCGGTTCCCGTGGCTGACATCGGGAAGAAGTCGTCGATTGTCCAGCGCCCATTTGTGAGGAGCGATCCCAAGGGGGGACCCCAGCTGCCTCTCCGCATCAAACCATATGTACGTTTGTAGGTTGACTTGTCCGTGTTATTTACGGGAGGCACCGGATCTGCTCGTATTTGTCAATGTCCGTGACATTCAATATGCTGCGAACTAGCCTACTTAAAGCCGCCATCTCTTCGCCTACTTTGCACCTACTTCCATGTTGTTGAAACTCTTCGCATCGATTGTTGGAACTTTTGTGGCCTACGCCCTTTATGAAATTCTCAAATTGGTCTGGCAAGAGCTTAGGTCACCTCTCCGGCATCTCCCGGGGCCTAAATCAGCTCATTGGTTCTACGGCAACTTGAAGGAAATATGGAAAAGCGTAATCAGTGTTGTTCGGCCCTTGGTCGCATTTCTCAAAAATTACACGCAGGAAAACTCGCTTGTGCAAGAAGCTTGGGTTGAACAGTACGGACGCACTCTAAAGTACAGAGCCTTCGCCAACGTACGGCCTGAATTTTCGCTTGATCTGGTGTACTTATTCTCTGCCAGACGACCCGGATTTTCACGACGGATACCAAGGCACTGAATCACTTCCTGACCAATACTAATATTTACCACAAGCCCGCGACGACAAGATACAACCTCGGCCGCATTGTGGGTCCAGGTATAGTCTACTCTGGACTCTGACGGATATGAGCTTTACCTTCGTTGTTTAGGTGTACTTGTTGCCGAAGGAGATCAGCACAGACTACAGGTATGAATTTTCATTTCATTTCGAGGAATGCCGAGTGGCTGATTAAATTCAGCGCAAAATTATGGTATCCAATCAATGGCGTCTCGCACTTGTTTTCTGAGTTTCCGCTCACAGAATCCTGCGTTTGGAGCCCCACAAGTCAGGGAATTGACTGAAATCTTTGTCAACAAGTCTTTAGAGGTCAGTTTATTCCGAATTTGTTACATTATATCGACCCTCGTAGCTACGAGACATCTGGGCCGTTCAAGCAGCTCATGCCGGCGGAGCCGCTCGCGTGGATGCTCTGTCCTGGCTTAGCAAGGCTACCATCGATATCATCGGACTTGCAGGCACGCTCAATGTTACTTTCCAAACGTCCGCTGAAATGTTTCTACCTAGGTTTCAACTACGATTTCAAAGCTCTGAGCTCCATGGACTCTGAGAGTACTGAATTCGGCGCCGCTTTCTCTGCGATCTTCAAGGCTGGAACAATGCAGACTCCTTTCCGCGTCCTTCAGATGTTTTTCCCGCCTCT
Source organism: Mycena galericulata (assembly GCA_029289565.1). Taxonomy (NCBI): domain Eukaryota; kingdom Fungi; phylum Basidiomycota; class Agaricomycetes; order Agaricales; family Mycenaceae; genus Mycena; species Mycena galericulata. Next base: position 150,626 of record JARKIA010000269.1, on the reverse strand, counting down.
CCGCCTGATTGTATGTACCTCCCGATACATGGCATGTTTTATGGAGTTCTGATTCTTTCCGAAGCGTTCCAGCTTGGACCGAACCATCGAGACATCCCAAGCAACCATGATGAAAGTTGGCCGACAGCTCCTGCAGGAAAGCAAAAACGAAATGGCTGAAGACGGGACCTTCGAGAAAGGGCCGCGCCCTCGGGATCTTCTTTCGCTGCTCGTTCGCGCCAATACCGCCAAGGATCTCCCTGCAAGTCAGCGGCTTTCAGACGAAGATGTTTTGGCTCGTGAGTCTTCTACTCCCTGATAATGCAGCTCAGTTGATCAATGGATCAAACAGAGGTGCCCACATTCTTGGTTGCCGGCCACGAAACCACAAGGTACCTCCAATTTCTTTTCGGTATATACGCCAGATTAACGGATCACTCGCACAGCACGGGCACGACGTGGGCGCTTTTCGCTCTCACCCAGAACGTAGCCGCGCAAACGCGCCTGCGGGAAGAACTCCTGACTGTTACAACCGACAACCCCACTATGGACGAGCTCAACGAGCTGCCGTATCTGGACTGCGTTGTGCGCGAGACACTGCGTTTACACGCCCCGGTCCCGGCAACCAGTGTGTGCCCTCTTTTGAAGCCTTTACGCCAATCTTACGCCGTGCTGCAGGCCGCACCGCCATGCAGGACGACGTGGTGCCGCTGGCGACGCCGTTCACGGATGTCAACGGAACCGTGCACGAGACGATTAAGTGAGCAGCGGCTTCATTTCTTGCTCGATCCCCGGCAGCTAATCGATTGAAGGATTACCAAGGGCCAGGACATGTTCGTGCGCTTTCCTTATCTGTGCAAGCTACTCACTGTCGATAAAGTGTGATCCCTATCGTCGTGCTCAATCGCGACAAGACCATCTGGGGTCCGGACGCGATGGAGTTTATGTGCGTCGGTTCTCAATGCACTCCTCCCTGATGTCTCAGATTCAATCCACAGACCCGAGCGCTGGGAGTCTCAGTCAATATCCAACGCCATTCCCGGAGTCTGGGGCAGCATGCTGTCCTTCCTCGGCGGGCCACGGGCCTGCATCGTGAGTCTCTCCGAGACGATCTTCAGTCTACATTCATCGCTCAAATATACTTGCTAGGGATACCGTTTCTCCCTCATAGAGTAAGCCGCATGCTATTCTTCGGAATATCTAGACAATTAACGGCTCTCAGGATGAAAGCCCTCTTGTTCGCCCTTATCCGCGCCTTCGAATTTGAGCTGGCAGTTCCCGTGGCCGAGATCGGGAAGAGGTCGGCGATTGTACAACGTCCCATTCTACGGAGCGAACGCAAGGGGGGAAGCCAACTGCCCGTCATCATTAGGCCCTATGTACGCTCCTAGGGTGCAAGTTGGTCTTGGGTGTATATAGGGTTAGCATGGTTGCAGCGCAGACATTTTGTTGTACAATCTGGGAGTGGTTTGGATGGGTTTGTTGATTGTTATTTATTATTCTTGTCCCAACCAACCCCCTTGCCCTTTTTCTTCCACCGATCTTGTTTGGAGTCCAGTAACTCCAGTTAGCGTCCGTTTTGCGGAGCCTTGTGGTAATTTTTGCCCGTCAACTGCCAGTGCGAGTGTGCTGGTTTGGCAATTTAGACGGCTGAGATATGCTCTCTGCGACGCGGCCTTGGTCATTGTGCCACTAAAGTAGCCATGCCAAAGCGACCAAAGCGAGCCCTAGCGAGCCTCAGGCTTCCAGCACGTGCATTCTACTGGATGCCTATTTAACCCACCATACATCAACAGTTTTGCATTCATTCCCCCTCCCACTGACTTCCCAAACCCATTTCCCAAATCCTTCTCCACCGAGATCAGTCCCGTATGCCTCCCCGTCGTGCTAAAGCAAAGGCAGCCGCGCCGGCGGTTGTAGCATCCAAGGCTGCCAAGAAGAAGCGGCCTGCTGAGGACGCGTCAGACTCGGAGTCGCAGAAAGACGCGCCACCGCCCAAAAAAGCGCGTCAAAACGCGTCGAAAGCGGCCGGCGTCGTTCCAGCGGAAGTTATTGAATTGTCCAGCGACGAGGAGTCCGACGCCGGCAAGCCTAGGTCCCCGAAAAAGGCAGCCTCCGCCCCGACCGCAGTGGACGTCTCTGACGACAGCTCTGTCGATGATTCTAAAGGAGAAGACGCGCACAACGACGCGTCTGAGGAAGAGGCCGGCGAAGATGAGGACGGCAACCCGCGTCTGCCACGGAAGGTCCGGGTGAGTGGCACTCCTCTCGTCAATCTCGTCTGGATCTCGTCGCTGATATACGCACCAGGAGCGTTTGGAGTACATCGAAACGCACACCGATGGCCTGACCAGCACTTACCTCAAGTTTATTACCCGGGAGCTGCCCAACTACATGGGTAAGGGCGGCTCGAATGCCCACGTCGCGTGCGACATTGCGAACCACTGCGCCTTCCAAGCGCAACTGGGCAGGTCCGACCTCGCATATGAGCGGCGCTTGGTCAAGCGCGTACATGGGATGTGCTACGGCAGCTGCGGGGAGTCGGACAACTCGGACGACGAGTACGACGACGATTATGAGATCCCGAAGGAGATCTTGGTAAATCCGCAGATCACCCATTCCTCTTACCCTCTCCTTGCTGACACGGATTGTTTCCCAGACCCGCCTGATGTACTGCCTGGGCGTGCTCGAAGGATTTGACGTCGATGCGCTGCGCAAGGTCATCAAGAAGCTTCCGAAGTATAAGGGGCGGCGCAAGGGGGAGCAGGACGATGTCCTCGAGGATGTCATGGCGCACCTGGACGACATGGCCGCCAAGAAGGCGGACATTGTGGCCGAGGCGGCCATGATTGAGAAGATCCAGACCAAACTTGATTCGAGCAAAGCGAAATGATAGATAGAATATTTTTCTCCGATTTTTGGGCGTGTGAACTACAGCTGTTTTGTAAATAGTATACGGGTTTCGGTAATTTTTTAGGTTCGGAGCAAGCCCGCGCAGCTCCGGCCCGGCGAGCCGGCCCTTGAAGGGGCTTGCTTCAAACTGCGGCAAACAGTGGACTTGCGAATCATCTCACACCGACCTTACTCTTTATCCAATCACTTAGCGGTAAATTGCAAGCTGTAGATCATATGTCAGGGTAGATTCCAGTTAACTTGGATGGGCGATTTAACTCCCAGTTGCTTTTTAATGTTGATACTGATCCCGGGTTCGTCCTTTTCGAGAAATATGTAGCTCAAGGTCTAGGGTGAGAGTTGATACATACACTTGGGTGGTGGAACTGTTTACATGCCTCCTTGTAATGGTCTCAAATATACTTAGGAGTTTAGGTAACGATTTGGCGGACACACGGCGCTCACCGTCTCGTGAGTACACCTTGTCACATAGCGTCACACTTGTCACTCCAACATCGACGCGTCTCAAACTCGCCAAAGAAGAAGTTACAGTACTTGGTAAAAATCACTGAACCATTATTGAGCACTACGTCGCGTGTGTGTTTCAAAATTTCAGTGTTTGGGACAACTCAAATCACGCCTTTTTCATCAGTTGACCAGATCCACCACTCAGCTCACAGAAATTGTGCAGGTACCATATGGACTACATTTACAGTTGATATATGTTTCCTCATGTACCAATTGTAGACCAGACACCAAAAAACAATAATTCGAGGCTAAAGGACTGTTGGTTTGCCGAATAAGGGCTCATCTTCCAGATGGTCAGAATTGAAGATTACCTGTGCTCAAATAATGCATGTAATATACTGAGGCATGGAGGCATCCAACAGAAGTAGATTAGAACCAAAAGGTAGAGTATCATAACCCTTCTCTAAGTGGGGTGAATATTTTGCGCTCGAATGTGACGCGGAGTTGGCAGGTCACATTGCGTGACAATCTCCCTGATCTGACCGTTTTCGAGGATGGATGGCGAATAACTTTGTACTCCGGGCATAGGGCACTCTACAAACACATGCATCATAAAGACACATGCTGATAATACCTTCAAATGGAAGGGCAACATTGTCCTGCAGGAAATAAATATTTGCAGAGCATCGCAAAAAACGCGTGTTTTGACCACTTTTCTGGCCCTTCTAGCGCGATGAATACATCACAAAATCTTCCAGACAATTGACAAAAGTCGTAGCCATACTTACAATCTATAACTACTACTAATTGACCCCGAGGCATGGAGGCCACATTCAAGCGCTGGAGGGTGATCTCCAAGCCCCCCGATTTCGGCAGTCTGCAGCAAGCCCCTTCTGACGAAGGCCGTGTTTGGTCTGTTTGGTTTGATGTTTGGCGTGTTTGGTCTACCCGGCACGGTGCGGCATCGTCAGAACGGGGCTTGGACCGAACCTAGTAATTTTTGATGTTCGATTTGTGCTTACATTTGTTTGTCGCTGAATCTTTTGTCAGCTCCACCACAATGTCCAATTCATTTCTCTTGCGTTGTAATCCTACCTACCTACCTACCTATGTACCTACCTACCTCTCTAATTACACTCCCAGCCATGGTGCGAGGCAACAAAGAAGGGCATTTCCGACGAAACTAAACGACATGCCATCCACATGTTTACATAATCACAAGGCGGATATTGCGCGCGACCTCCGAATCTGCCTCAGTTCAGCCGAGACAATTTTCGCCCGCTACCAAAGGGAATCCGGAGGGCTTCATGTACCCACACTCCGCGTTCGGCTCTGCCCACGGGCTTTGGGATCGATGTGCGCCAATGCAGTGACAAACAAGTGTAAGCACAAATCGAGCATCAAAGATTTTCGAAACCCGTATACTATTTACAAAACAGCTGTAAGGAATGCCACAGGATTGCTGGGTACGTGCGAGGTTAAGTATGCGAGTATCCAGTCCCAGATGAGACAGTTTTCTCGAAGAGGAAGATGTTAGGCGGGGATCGGGAAAGGCGGGCCGAACTCCGATCCTTGCCTCCTGCCACAACATTGACTTGATATTGGCCCACATTCTTTAGGTGGCATTTGCCCCTTCTAGCGAACTCTAACGCTGGCACCCCTTGTCGCACCCGGTAGCCAATCCTCCGACTATTTCGAAGATGAAGATCCCTCGTTTCTTGAAGCTTTGGACGCGACTGTGCTACCAGGGGACCTTCCAGCCAGCTACGAGTCCGACGCAGAGGATCTAGCGCCTCCACCTCCAAGTCAACCTTCTCTGAAGCGTCGGCATGGAGAGCCAGATCCGGTCGACGAAGCTATCTATGGGCCCTCGCGTTTTGGCGAGTTTGGTGAATACATGGGCCGCAAACGCGCGAAACTGCAAATTCAGAATTCGGAAATCAGTTCAACGGGTACCAAGAGTCAGATATTCAAAGGAATCGCGGTTTATGTTGGTCCTTTTCCTCATACGTATCCCGATCATTGTTCATTTTCATTCAGGTCAACGGGTACACTGAGCCCTCCGTTCAAGAGCTCAGAGCACTCCTGGTGCTTCACGGTGGGATCTTCCAGCCCTATCTGGATAAAAAGTCCATCGTGTTCGTGCAGGTTTCGTGAAATGTTCCCGTCACTCACTGGCATGACTTGACAGAACACACATTGTCACCTGTGTGTTGACTGAAGCAAAAATGCGTGAATTCAAGAACATGAAAGTAGTTGTTCCAGGATGGCTCACGGAGAGCGTCAAAGCTGGCATGCTGCTCCCTTGGAGAGACTTTATATTCGCTCAAGGAGCGCCACCCCGGACACAAGTCGTACCAGCGACGGCGCCATCTTATGCCGCTGATGCCTCCAACCTAAATGCACAACGCGCTATGGCTAACCCTGAATGGCGCAGCGCCCACACCTCAGCTGCCCCCGGCTTCATCAAGGGATACTTCGAGCACTCGCGTCTCCACTTTTTGTCCACGATCAAGGCCGAGCTCGTGCAGCTCGTGCGGGAGGCCCAGACGTGCGCGGAGGCCAAGAATGCTGCACAACAAGGGGACGCCGTGGTCAAGGTCGGCCCCGAGTCGCCTGCGAAGGGAAAGGGGCGCTCGAGCGAGGAGCGCGTCATCATGCATTGTGACTTTGATTGCTTCTTCGTTGCCGCAGGCCTGCTCAGCCGCCCCAATCTCCGCGGCAAACCGGTTGTTGTCTGCCATTCGCAGGGAATCCAAGGAGGCGCCAGCAGCACTAGCGAGATCGCGTGCGCCAGCTACGAGGCCCGCAAGTTCGGGATCAAGAACGGCATGAGGTACCTCGCCCCATCCTGCTTTCTTTCTTTTTACCGCTGATGTTCGCTAGTCTACAGCAGGCCCGGAAGTTGTGTCCGACCATCGTCACAATGCCTTACGAGTTTGAAAGGTACCCTTAGTTCTTGCGTGCTGGGGTATCAATTTAATTTCGGTAGATACAAGGACCTATCGCTTAAATTCTACACCGTGTTGATGTCCCATGCGGACGAAGTCGAGGCAGTCTCGATCGACGAGGCGCTCATCGACGTCACCGCCGCCGTCTCGCGTCTGCGGACCACGGCCAAGGACTTTGCGGAAACCATCCGCGCTGAGGTCAAGGAAGCCACCGCCTGCGAAAGTAAGTGCCGGCGTCCTTCTTCCTTCGGCGACTCACGCGGGCCTCGTAGTCAGTATCGGCATCGCACACAACGTTCTCCTCGCGCGCCTCGCGACGCGCCGTGCCAAACCCGCTGGCGCGCTACACCTCCTACCGGCCGACGTCCCCGCGCTCATCGCCACGCTCGACATCACAGACCTGTGGGGCTTCGCGGGTTCGCACCGCGACAAGGCGCGCGAGAAGCTCGGCAGCACGGCACTCAGCGCGCTCGCCACACAGAGCCGTGCGGTACTGTGCGACGCGCTCGGACCCAAGACCGGCGAGCGGCTGTACAACGCCATCCGTGGCATCGACCACACGGAACTGCGATCCGACAAGCAGCGCAAGTCGGTCTCGGTTGAGATTAATGTATCTACACAATCGGTTTCTTTGGATTTCTTGCTGATGTTTGCCATTTGCGACAGTATGGAATACGGTTCGAGTCCAACGAGAAGGCGCGGGATCATGTGTTTGGGATGGCTGGCGCGGTGGCGGAGCGTTTGAATGAAGTCAAGATGCTTGGGCGGCAGATCGCACTCAAGATCATGAAGCGGGACCCTTCGGCACCTGTGGAACCACCCAAGGTATTTATGAACTCCTTGTAATGCAGACTTCATTCTCAGTATGTCGCTAGTTCCTGGGACACGGCGCCTGCGATGTCTTTAACAAACAAATGCCCCTTGACGGTGGACGAGCGACGAGTGACCGAACCGTAATTGGGGACCACGCGTGGCAGATGCTCAGCTCGTTCAATTTCGACCCGAAAGAGCTACGAGGGATTGGGATTCACATCAGCAAACTCGAGCCAGTTGATCGACCACTGGATACTGATCCCAAGCAAGGAAAATTGCCATTCAAGTCTTCCGACGCTCCTCTACGCCCACCATCCATAATTACCACACGCGTCGGTCCTCCCGACACCAGCTCTGCTCGCCTCTTAGTTGATGTATCGCTTCCCGACATCGAGGAGGTGGATCAAGATGTGCTGGCCGCGCTGCCGGTCGATGTGCGGCAGGAGCTAGAGCACGAGTGGCGTCGTCGTTCGGAATCCCCCTTCCCCGGCAAAGGCCCTCCGCCCCCCGCCCCTCCTATGCAGCGCGGCAACGGCCCTCCCCGTCCCCACTCCGCTGCCCCACCTGGCGTATTCCCCCAGAGACAATCTGCGAAGCCCACGCGCATGCAGCAGTCGGCGCTGCGGCTCGGCCCCCGGAGCGGCGCATACGTGATCGACAAGAACTCTGTGCACCCCAACCGCCCCCCGAACGCATTCCTGCGGCCCACGGACGCGGACCTCCTTGCCCTCGACGTCGATCCGGAGGTGTACGCCCTCCTGCCGCGGGCCGTGCAGCGCGAGCAGTTGACGCGCGCACGGCTACTGAAGGCAGGCGGTATCCCGGAAAAGTCGGGTGAGCGGCTGATCCTGAAGCCCCGCAAGTATGTCCCGCCGCCGGACCTGTTCCGGCAACCGCCGCCGTACGCGAAGTATCCGGAGCGCCCGAAGCTGCGCCAGCAGGGTCGCAAGGGCGAGAAGTTGTTCTTTACGGAGGCGGACGATGTCCAGGGCCTCATCGAGGCGTGGGTCAATGCGTTCAAGGATTTTCCGCCGAATGAGAAGGACATTGAGTTTTTTGCGAAGTTTCTGGTGCAGTCGGTGGATAGCGCACTGTCGACGGACACAGGGGTAGAGCGGGCGGTAGCGATTGTTAAGTGGTGGCTGGTGCTTTTGCGCCGGTATTGGGGCGACTATGAGCATTCTGAGGATGGGGTAGAAGAGGAGGATGCAAGGGTGGCGATGGCGTGGTGGGCGGCCTTCCGGGACGTTAAAGGACGTCTCGATCTTGTGGCGCGTAAGAAATTTGGTGGACGATTGTCGCTCCGTTGAAATGTATCACTTATCTTCTACAGAATACCATTCCATGTAAGAACAGATTGCACTCAAGCTAGATACAACCCGGTTTCCCTGAAGAGTTTTCTGTAGTCTTGGAGGCGACAGTATACTGAGTGCGAAAATGAGCAAGGAGGTTGCGAAAACTACGTCGGGTACATGTACTTGGGTAAGCAGCCAGATCTAGCCGATCAACGCTGCGACCTAGATAAGGAAATTGATGATTACTCGTTGAGATGAAACCTGAAAATCAGAGACGCTGGAAAGGACTCGTTCAGTATTCGCATCCATGGCTTGGCCGTGAATTTTCGGAATCCCCGCACCACCCCACTGCCTCTCACGACCCTGTTGGTTTTGTTCAGCTTACCCTAGAGGGGAAGTACATGAAACGCCGCCCTGGACCAGGAGCCGATAGTCAGCCGTTGTCCTTGGACCTCTGTTGGCACGACCTTACGCGACTCCGCCGACAAGAAAACAAGAGCGGCCAAATCTGCATTCCGTAACCAAACAAGACCAAATAGGTCATTGTTCTCTTTCCCGCCATTTCTTTTTGTTCAAGCTCGGCAAACGAAAGGGGAACAATGGGGGACACTAGGACAGCCGGGGGCCATAATATGGACCATTTTACGTCCGTTAACTTTAACCCTCACCTTCGTTTTCGCGGCTTGCCATGTTCTCGACTCTCTTTGTGGTACTTTTGGCCTTGGGTGCACCAGTTGCCGCCTCTAATTCATCCATCGTCTGCGTTGCTGGCCAATGTCTCCAAGGCTCGTCCAACACAACCCGTAAGTGGATTTTTTACTGGTTTTACACGAATACTGAGGAGTATTAGTTGGTGTATCACTCTCGGCGTCCGACGTCTCGAATAGCGTTCTCCTTTTACCGGGCCAATACACAGCGACCACCAACCCACAGCTCGTTCACGACCTCCTAACATCATCCCATGCGATCCTTGGTCCCTCTCCCGGATTCTCCAATGCAACTCTTGCGTTACCTCTCAATGTCGCAGTCTCCCCCGGTCTCGCTATATACGCCCAAAGCCTATATTCCGGCCAGGCAGCATTCAGCTCTCTCCCCTCTACCCCGGTGTCCAACTCATCGACTCCACTCAAGGCCGAATCGATGGCTATGTCCTCCAGCATCTGGGTCGCCATGTCGTTTGGGTCCAACGGGCGTGTCGTCCTCTGGGACTCTGTCCCCGACACGGCACAGCTCCCACTCAGCAGCACGGGCTCCATATCTCTCCTCGACATGCAATCCTCTACCTGCTCTCCGCCATGCGCGAGCTCCGGCACCTGCTCCGCCTCGGGCACCTGTACCTGTGCTCCCGGGTTCAACGGCACGTCATGCGAGACATGCTCTGCCGGATTTTTTGGGCCCACTTGCCAGGCATGTCCTGCCGGCTGCGCCTCCTGCGACGAGGGCATATCCGGGACTGGCAGATGCCTCACCCCTCACGTCGCCAACCCGCTGACAGCGTGCAACTGCCTCAACGGCGAGTGCGCCTCCGACGGCACGTGTGCGTGCAATCCCGGCTGGGTCACCGCCGCCAATGGAACCGCGTGCGCCAAGTGCGCGAGCGGCTTCTTCGCGACCTCCACCGGCGACTGTAAGGTTTGCCAGCTCGGCTGTACGAGCTGCGCTGACGGGACGGGGGACTGCCTCACCTGCGGCGCGCACTTTACGCAGGACCAGAACGACGCGACCAAGTGCACGACGGTGCCCACTACCGCCGCGGGGGTCCCGTGCCCGGACGGTAGTTTTAGTGATGGCACCAACTGTGTCGCGTGCTCGGCTTCGTGCGATACGTGCTCTGGCCCAACGTCCAACGACTGTACCCTGTGCCCCACCTCGCATTACCTGACCAACAACGGCACCTGTGTCTCTGCCAGCAGCACCGGGGTCTGTGACGGGTCTAATTTAATCGCCGACAACAACAAGGGCGAATGCGACAGTATGTTTTTTCTCTCTCATTTCTTACCTGCTTGTTCACGCACGGTTTTTCTAGCCTGTGGTGCTAAATGCACGACCTGCGAGATCGCAGGCTTCAATGTAGCATCCACCGTCGATCAGCTAAAGTGTACCGGTTGCCTGAAAGGTTCCGTCCTGTCAGGCGGCCAGTGCATCGACAGCTGCCCTACAGGAACTTTCCTCTCCCCCACGGACAATGTCACATGCACTGGTGCGTTCTTTCCGTTCATTTCCCTTTTGAATATGCTGGGCTGACGGAGGATCTTCAGCTTGCGATCCGAGCTGCAGCACATGCAGCGGCTCCTCCACGACCTGTCTTACATGTCCAAGCAACCAGCTGGCATCGAACGGGAAATGTATCTCCACCTGTCCGTCCAATACGTTCTCCGCGGCAGGCGCATGTCTCGCGTGCCACCCCGACTGCGCGACCTGCACCGGCGCGTCCTTTTCGCAGTGTGCGAGCTGCCCGGCCAGTCGCCCTGTGCTGAACAGTGGACGATGTCTCCCGACGTGCTCCCAAGCGCAGTTCTTCGATGCAACGGCCAGCGCGTGCCAGGCGTGCGACGCGAGCTGCTCGAGCTGCGCTGGTTCGGGGCCGAGTAACTGTCTCGCGTGCGCTAGCACGAGCCAGGTCCTGCGCGGCGGAACGTGCGTCTCCGCCGCGTGCAACAACGCGACAAGCGTCGTCCCCGGGTTAGGTGTGTGCCTCTCGGACCTCGTCGTTGCCACGGCCGTCGCGGCGAGCGACCCCACCATCTCCGCGCCCACCAAGCCCACGCCTTCCGCGCCCGCTGCGCCGAGTGTGGGCGGAAGGCCCCTCGCGTGGTGGGAGATCCTCCTCATGACGCTCGGCTGCGCTTTCATCTTCCTCCTCGTACTGATGCTCTGGCGGCGCCGTGCGCGCAACAAGCGCGCAAAGCAGACCGCGGCGTTCGCGGTGGCGAAGCGCATCGACCCCCGGATGGGCTGGCGCGCGCGGCTGCTGCGCTTCGGTGAGCGGCTCTTCGGGCACCGCCGCACGCCGCCGCCGCCGCCGATTACGACCGCGGACATCGAGAGCGAGGCGATCAAGCTGATGAAGATGCGGAATGCGGAGGAGGCGCGGCATCACGGCGAGATGGAGAAGCTGCAGCTCTTTGGCGCGTACGAGTACTCGCGTGCGGGGTCGGCGCGGTCCGGGCGCGCCTCTTCGTCGCACCACTCGAGCCGCGCGCCGTCGGTGCTCCCCCCCCTCGACGGGCGGCGCGAGCGTAACCAGCACCCGGCCGCGGTTGCGGAGCAGGTGTCCCGCGGCTCGATGTACTCGGCGCTGACAGGCGTCCCGCGGGCCACACCCGAGCCGCGGCAGCCCATCAACAAGAACCTGCTGGCAGGGCTGCACCGTTACCCGAGCTCCGTGTCGAGCGCGGGGCGGTCGTACATGTTCACTGCGCCCGCGGAAGCCGAATCGGCGCGACTCGTTGACGTCGACTCGGTGTTCCCGACGGAGGCGCAGGTGTATGCGGACGCCGTACGCCCGGCGCTCGCGGGCTCGCCGCCGACGCGAGGTGCGTATTGGCTCGAACCGATGAAGACTGGGACGTCGTCGAACAATCCTTTTAGACGATGAGTAAGAGTTTGGACGGGATGATTTCGGGCTTTTCTTTAGATAGACTGACTCATTTAATACACTTCATGCATCACATCACGAACATTTCACTAGCATACGTACCGTACATACCGCTCAACTGTATCTCTCCCGCATTGCATATATCAATAGGTGTCGAATGAACATGGGGCACGTCGATGCGCGCCTCTTTCCACAATGTGATTTCTGGGCGGTCAATAAGTGAGACGCTTGGGCTCAAATCCATAGCAAAGCTAAAACCCAATTAATTGCAGGACCCTGTTACCGATTAATAGTGCGATTACACTACTAGAAAGACCAATAAAAAAGATGGATGGATGGATAGCGATGAATAGCAAGATGATAGCAAAGCAGGCGGAGGCGGATCAGAGCGTCTGGACGACGATGGCGGTATCGTCGACCCATGGGCCCTCCATGTCGAGCGTGAGCATGCAGGAGACACCAGCGCGGTCCTCGCCGCCGATGGCTTCTCGCAGGAGGCGGCTCGCGAGGTTCCCCACCTTCGCGGAATGCTCCTCTGTTGCCGCCGCTTCGTGCGTCGCCCACGCAGAGAGGACGCGCTCCCGTCCCGCGCCGCGGCACAGGTCCGTAAACCCGTCCGACGCGAGGACAAGGTACCGCGGGAGTGCGCGGCCGCCCCGCACGAGGCCGAGGCCAATGCTGCGGTGCGTGATTTCTGGCGTGGCGGAGATGTACGGCGGCGTGAGGTTGCGTGCGAGGCAGATCTCCCACGGCGCGGTATCGCTGAAACCCGGGGCGAGGTTGTAGAGAATGCGCCGTGTGAATGCGGGCGGCTGCTTGAAGGGGACGTCCCCGAGGCCTGCGGAGCCATTGAAGTATGGCGCTATCAGCGGGGATTTGAGGGACGGCAAAAGTGGGGAGGCTGACCGCGGAATGGAGCGAGGGCACCGAGCACGCGCCGGTTGACAACGCATTCGGGCTCGCCGGGGTGCTCCCGACGGACACGCGCGATTTCGGCGTCGTTGTCTCCGTTGTGCTCGGTCGTTATAAATTCGACGTCCCACTCGTCGGGAGTTTTCGGAGAGACGAGAACTGGGGGCGTGGATTAATTTCGTGCGGATGGGAGTCGAGGTATCACCGCACTCGCTTGGCAGTCACCTAGATTGGCGACCCACAGGTTTTCGTGCTCTGGGTCAGTTAATGCGACGAGTGCGGTCGTTCCATACATGCACAGCCTGGCTTTCTTGTAGTTATCACCGCCCTTGTCCTGGTCGTTTATGATGTCGCGGATTTCTTGGTCCGAGTATTTAGATAGACGATCAGATCCCCCGAAGAGCTTCAGGATGTCGCCGGCAATTGCATCGTCAAACGCAACAATAGAGCGGGAGAAGAGACCAGAGATGGACGCCGGGGTGATGTGCTGGTTTTGGGAGTTTTCATACATAAACTCTTGCAGAAATTGCTCGACGATTATTGGTAGATGATGTGCGACATGTTCGACCGTTTCGTCGCCGAGATGACCTGAAAGCAGGAGATAAGATCGGTGTTTACGCGATACATAGAGAGCCTGTTCGCTGTGGCGCTGTGGGGCGAAGGACAACGACCCACCGTCAAAGACCCCGGTCAGATTCCAGAGCTTGCCGTGAACGTTGAGCTGGCGCAAGACGTAGCGGTCTTGCGTGATTGCCGTAGGGGAAGGTTGGAAATTGACCCCGTCCGCCCGCCAGCCCTGGTCTTCGCTGAAGAGGATAGTAGAGGGGTCTGCGATGTGCTGAAACTCCTCCCATATTTCTTCCTCGTCTAGGAGGTAATATGCGCGTGGCCACGGACCGTCTTCAGGGCTGCATCTAGAGCCGGGAATATCCTCGGGATACGCCCATTGGAGGAGGTCTACCATGGGGAGATGGTGGGGGGAAAGGAAGAGAAGGAGGTTAGTTGGAACGGGGCATGGGATAAGGGGCTGTGGACGCGTATATACATAAAAAGCTGACACTGATCCATGAAGGTCACATCGAGCTATAGGCCCGATCGGCACGTGTGCGTGATTAGCCGACCTGGGAACTCCTGATGGAGATTTCTCCCTCCGCCTGTTCAGGGCCGCCCGAGCAGAAGCCCCGCGGGGTTGACTTGCAGAGTCAAGACTAGTCATCTCAGACTCATCTGCTAGTAATGCAAAACCTTTTTTTGCTAGACTGAGCAACGACAAAATTCCAAACCTTGACGCCACAATCCAGGGACGCCTCATGGAAGCAGGGCCTCAATAATCCGTGTTGCAACCCAATATTTGCTGCGATGGCCATATAAGTAATCTTCTGCCTCTTTTTCTTGCAGCAAGCACGAAAGCAGAGAGTGTTGTGTATGATCCGGCCCTACCACATGGCAGATAGAGTTGCAAATAGATGGCGTCCAGATTTGGGTCAAATAAGCATCCGAGAGAGAATAACATCACACGGATCAATCGGAGCGGTTGGGCGTCTATGAAGGCGCTCGACATAACTGAACACGGAGGGCAATAACGGTTTAGTTTCAATTCGGAATGCCACTTGGACCCCGCCGTTCGGCTCTCGACTTGACATGGGGGCGGACGCTTGTGTTGCCAGGGGAAATATCAGTTTAGATCTAAGATTGCAGATAAGAACTAGTGACACTCGATTATTACACTGGAAAGGAAGTAGGATCGTCGGATTCGATATTATTGACGGCATCTGGTTGGCTGGTTTAATGTTTTTCAATATTTAAAACGACGAACGAACGGCACGAACCAAGAATTGAGCACCCCTAGCACTGAACAGCCTCAATTTCCGCCTCCGCCGCATCCGCCGCCTCCTCCACACCCTCCGCCACCACCGCAACCTCCGCCACCGCCGCATCCGCCACCGCCGCCACAACCTCCGCCTGAAAATGGTGTCGACAAAGACAGAAACGCGATGAAGACCAGCCAACGCACCTGAGCCACACGCAGCCCCTCCGACGCCGCATGCACCCGCACCCTAATTCAAATCAGCACCTTCCGAGTCGATACATAGCACAACACAACACTCACCGCAGCGCAAGCGCCGAACCCACCCCCGGTGCCAGAAACGACAGTACCGCCGGTCGGAGCACAGCCCGCCATCATTGGCGTGTAGTACAGCGGGATCGGGATGAGGAATGCAGGGTCATGCCGCCCGTTGCGCGGCCGCAACGGATCCACGGGCCTGCCGCTCCGCGCACGCTCGAGGTCGCGCTGCGTGCGCTTGGCGATCTTCTCGCGCCGCAGGCGCCGCGCGGCCTCGGCGGTGCCTTTGTGCTGGAACGCGAAGACGGCGTTGTGGTCGCTCGGGTGCGTCGCGGCGAGGAGGTCGTCGCGGTTCGGGGGCACGAGGTAGGAGGGGTTCGTCCCGCTGCTGCCGACAAGGCGCGAGAGCTTCTGTCCGATCGTCTCGCCCGGGAGGGGGCACCCGCAGTGCGTGTATGCCACGCCGTAGCGGTTCTTCCACGCCCGACAGGTGATGTCGAAGGAGGAGGCGAGCTGCGACTCTTCTACTTTGTCGTCACTGAGAAGATTATTGGGCGGGGTTTCCATCAAAGTGCAATCATCGCTTACTGGTCAATGAACCGACCGACATATTTCACAGTATCGGTGGAGTACTGGGGACGAGGCATTAATATGCTTCGAGGAAGTTGCAAGATAACGTACTTTGCTGGCCATGAGCTGGTGAGTGTGCCAGGCCAGGTCGATATCCAATGTCGGGACAAAGAATGAGGCGGGTGAAGAGGACATAAGATCGAGGAATCTGTTTGTGCACTTTTCAGTTCCGATGGAAGGACAGACATGATTCAGGACCATACGCATGATATCTCGCGATGGCGTGTTGAAGCGCAACTTCGTCTTCGGCGCTATCGAAGAATCCGGGCTTCGTCCATCCAAGGTCGTACATCTTGGTCACAAACGATCCTTGGCGCAAAATCTGTGCAACAAAGTTGGATTCATGAATTTTGCCAAAGAGATAACTTACAGCCCCGACAAGTTCGACAGACCATTTCTTATCGTCAACATAAGCGCTCATGATTCTGCCGATTCTATAGTGCTTTTGTTAGTATAATCAGGACGAAAAACACAGCAACGCACAATCTGCCGCCCTGCCCCCTCATCTTCATTGACATCTTGACCCTCAGTGTTTCCAGCTTGTACTTGGACTGTTTCATGATAAAGTCAGCGTAATCCGCATCCGAGACCAACGTCTTCGGCGTTGACCCGGCAGGCCGTTTCAGCGTCAGAGAGCCCAACGCCGCAGTTTTGACGGTCGAGCCTCGCTCCAAATCCAGGACTTTGGTTGGCGTGTGGATCGTCCCGCTAAAATGGGTATTAGCCATCAACAAGGATCCGTGAATGGCAAGACACTGACGCGAGGTAATTTGGAGCTTTGGCTTTGTCCTGCTTGGCCAAATCTTTCGCGAGCTTGCGCAGCGCCAAACCCTCGCGGGTGATTTCGAAGGCGCATTCGGCGCTGGCGCACCCGATCCTGAAACCTTGCTGCAGGTATCCGGTGCCTGCCTCTGTCATGTAGGCTGGGACAGAGTCAGCAGCTTGACAAAGAGTTGTATAAGTACGGTCACGAACGGGCGTATACCACGGATCGACACTTCGGACAGGCGATCTCTCTGGTCACCAGCTGCGCGGTGGCCTCGAAGGGGTCGAACGGCGTGGCGGTCATTTGGACCCAATTATCGACGCGCAGCTTGGATGGCTCGGAGGCAAGCAGCTCCCCCAGCTCGCCGCACTGTGGCGAAGTCAGAAATGCGTGAATGTTGCGCAGCAGGTAAACTCACAAGTGCAGCAGTGAGTGCTTCACCGGCTTTGTGCAGCCCATTGAGCCCTGCGATGCGCTCTCCGTCTTCTGCGTACCATCTAGATCGAGACGTCAAAAGTGGTGGCGGACAAGAATAACGACACCCACCCGGGGTTCAGCAGATAAGCGTGCCACACCTGGCACAGGTCAGCATTACTGAGAGAGCGACCCATTACCGCGGACGTACCATGAGCACATCGATGGGTGGTAAGAGCGTCGCCGTACCCTTCTCAGAGTGTGACGGCTGCAACGCCACACACCATATCTCGAATCTTCAGGGTAGCTGTCAGAACCATTGTGCCCCCGAGCTTTTGATGAATCTGAGTTACCGCTCAACCGCGAGCCCGACAAACCAAGACCACCGACGGTCAATATCCAACGGAAAGTGTGGCACACCCGGGTCGCTCATCTCCGCGACCTTCAGTTTCAGCTCGGCGAACGCATGCAGAAGCGCGAGGTGGTCCTTGACCTGTGGTGCGCTGATGAATGGCTTGGTCGCCCCTTTGCTGCCGACGGTGAATGTGGTCGGCGCGGAGTAGGCGGGAGGCGCCTCGGTGCTTGTGCTGCTCTTGCCAGTGTCCATCGTATCCGGAGAGACTTGCTTCTTATCCAGAGAGATTTCTTTCGCATCCTGAGAGATTCCCTCCGGAGAGGTATACGACGGCGGTGGGGCTGCCTCCATAGTGTGTACAATAGCAGCTCCTACCGGGTTACCTCCTTTTAAAGGCGACCTGCCAGATTGATGTTAATATAGAATAACCGAGCCGATGTCGTTGCCCCACTAGCAGCGCAGCACAGCCTTGCCCCTGTCCGAAAATTGATTTGAAATCAACTGAGTTTGTTCAACAGCTTTCCCTTAAGAGTTGAAGTGAAGGAGCAAGCGGAGTACCGGTTCGCGGAGGTCATGAAACATGAGGATATCTGCTGCGGGATGCACTTGGAATGGACGTCACGGAGATTGCCGCACTGCATGCCAAGGCCAAGAATTTACCAAATCGGGACATTGAGGTTGAACCAGATCCTGGACTGGGATGGACGGGGTGAAAGAGCGGCGCTCCCACTCCGATCGAGACGCCTCGTTCGAACCACCAGACAGCGGCACACACGAAAAAACGAGAGCATGTTCACAGTGCACACAAACCTGGCTTGTCGTCTTGTCGCTGATGTTGAATCAGTATAAACAAGTGAGCAGAACTTCAATCGCACAAGCGGGAGTACGCGCGGAAAGCTGTAGGCCGAGACCGGCAGGTCAAGCGCACAGCGCGTTCCTGGCGACGTAAGTAATAATATGATCGAACGGCGTACCATGTTCAGATACTTGAACCCGGTGGTGGGCGATGCCAGGAAAATAGTGCACCTGAACGTCATGAGACCTGCTTGAAAAACTGATAAGCTGCTGCGGTGTGAGCTCGTGTTTCTGTCAGGGATCATACTTCGTTTCAACAGCATTTGAGATGCCATATCGGGAGATGGAAGTTGAAAGGCAGAGATGAGTCATCAGCGCGTGAGTTGATTGTCGTCGAGAGTATTACAATCCCGTCATGGCGCGAACCCCGATAGAAATGAGTAAAGTCAATCTCTATTCATAATTCTTTAACATTCATAGCCAAGGGGAAGTGATAAACGCGTATTCGCGTGGAAAGCTGTAGAGCGCGATGTGGGTTCTAATCACGAGAGTTCAATCAGTTCACTAATAGTGATGGATGGTCATGGAATGCTTACACAAGTATCATAGAGTGTTAAAGCACGCCCATGCTACTTTCTGTGTTCCGCGAACGGAGTTGAACCTGCGGATCTGGTGGCGAATGTCGACGAAGGTAAGTTTGTTATGCGAGGGAAAGTGCTCAGCACTGGGCGACGAGCTCAAAGAGGCCAGTGACTTAGCGACGCATAGTGAATGAATGAAATCTCAGGTTAAGGATGTCAACATCAAGCATGTGAGGCCAACAGCATATAGATGTTCTGCATGTGTGTATCAGTCAGTCTGGAAGATGCCACTACTTCAAGTTTTTGTAGCCTCGAGAACGGGAGAAGACATGGTTCGGATTGTATGGCAACGATTGGTCCGAAGAGATATAATATAATGAGGCTGTAGACTGATGGAAAGGTGCGCTAGGTTGTTGGAAGAAAATTCACGTCGATTTTTGACGGCTCGAAAGAATTAGATCAAAGAGCCAATTTCCAGGCCAAGCAATGAAAGAAAGCGCAGTGGTGTAAACAGTGCTTGTGCAGCCGAGTGACGAATGGGACTCCGTTCAGAAGATATGCTGTACGAGTGTGCTAAATCACGGAATTCTCGGCGCCATCTTGATCTGGTCTTGCCATTAGCATTTATGGATAGAAATCTTTGGTTGCGCGACAGACTAAAAACTGTCTGAAATCTGGCCAAGAATCTGGCAGAGAAGAAATATCTTGAGGACCGAGAGAGAAAGTATTTAAAGCAAGTGGTGTTACTCGAGTACTCGAGGGCGTTTCGAGCAGGAAAGCTGTAGAAGTTTCAACAGAACAGAACCCTTCGGCCAGGAACGACGACCGTAGGTGGAGATACAGCATCCAGATTCCAGAATATGAGGGTAGAAGTCCCTGAATCGAGGTTCTGGCGATCGTGGGTAGGCAGACTGCGGGTTGCCCTGCCTTGCCGGAAGCCGCGCGTCGCTCGCTCCTTAAATCGCAATATTATTGATGGCAGTGTACATACCGGCCTGCGCACCAGTGCCAAAGGTCAGCCAAGAATCGTGTTGTTCAGCGTAGAAAAAGTTCGGTGAATGGCAAGTGAATGGTCCACAGAGGTAATTGCTGTATACCCAGAATCTCGAAGGAGAAAACATATGCAGACAACTGTCCAAGGAACGTCGGATAACACACAGCTTGCGGCTCGGCGCCAACTTGCGCAGCAGAGGATCGAAGTGGCTGTACTTTCTTACATAAGCTGGTACTGACTTTAAAAGGATCGATGATTTTCCAAAAAGAGATCGTCGCTCTTACTTCCATGGCCGTGTCCTACTTCATCGCCCTTTCCAGCCCCGCTTCTCCTACCTCCTCGAATGATACTCAGAGAACCAATACTCTCGCCATAACCTCCATCCCGAAGGAATTCTTCCAGCCATTGCTCCTCGATGTTTTGCGGAACCATTTCGCCACCTACGGCCACATCAACAGATGGGTACCCTTGCCTGGCTTTTCGAGAATCATTGTCGTATATACCCGTGAGGATGACGCTGAAACTGCCAAGATCCACTGCGATCCTATTGTCCTTGAGCAAACGCACGATCGGTATGTTTTCTTGCTTCCAGCAAGTTCGACGACTCACCTCGAGTTTTTTTCCAGGTCGCAAATAATTCTGCGGGTCTATCGCGCGGACCCAAATCCACTCCTACCCATGGAGTCTGATGACGTCGTCCCAGAAGCCAACTATCTCCGACCACCGGCACTCGAGAAGAACTTTCTCATATCGCCGCCAGGTTCTCCGCCTGTGGGCTGGGCGCCCATCAAGGAGGAGCCTCCGAACGCGACGCCGCTTGCCGACGACCTCATGGCCGCCCTCCGCAAGCTGCAGGTGAACGAGAGGAACAGTTCGGGCCTCGAAGTCTTGCTAGAGCCACACGAGGGCGAATCTGGCGTCGGCGTGTACGTGCAGAACTGCGACGGCGAGGACGAGGAGGACGAGGAAGACTGGGTGTACGGCGTGTCGGCCCCTGCGCGCGCAAAGTGGCGCCCCGTCGCGACCGCCCTGCCGCCCATGGTATCATGATTGTGAGTGCCGGTTCTTTCATTTTCTAGTTCCCGGATGATACACAATCAGACCTGTTCTGACCTTCCGGGTTTGAGGACACTCGATATTGCCTATAATACTTCTGATCCGTCTAAATACATTTTTCCTTGCCTTCAACTCACACATCCTCTTCAGGTCCCGCATTGCCTCTCATATGTATCGTTATCGGTGCGTGCCTCTCCCCCACTTCTCTCTCGGATGAACCAAATCTCAGACCTGTTCTGACTCTTCTGGAGACAACATTGATATTGCCTTTTTTGCTGATTCCTCTTTGTCTTGTCTGCCGCTTTATATCCTGGTATTAACAACTTTTTCTTTTTTTTAGAAAAGTGTAATATCTCGGACTTGATAATGGACACTGTTTGTATGTATAGTTGTCTCGGTATCACTTGGTGTTTTTTTAAATAGAATGTATTGTATGCTTGTGGCTCACATCTCAGACCTCAGGTCTCGACTTAAGAAAATAAGAGTAGCGTCCCAAATTACACCGCTTCTCATAGCCTCACGCCGCTCGCCAGGAAGATCTCCTCCGGATGCATGGGTGTCTTGGGCCCCATGAACACCACCCGCCGGAAATCCACCAGTCCAGCGCCTTCGTACGCTTCCCTGATCACAGCCTCGGAAAACCCGCCCTTGTGCGCTACAGTGTGCGCAAAGTCTGCGGGGATAGTGCTGACGTCCATCGTCGGGTAATCCACAACGAGCAGGGCTCCGCCTGGTTTGAGGAAGAACGCGAGGAGGCGCGTGGCCGCGGCAATGTCCTCGAGGTGGTGGTACGCAAGCGAACACTGCCATGAATAGAAATGGAAATAGGTCAGACACTGGGCGAGGGAGCGATTGGACGGGAATACGGACCACGACTACATCGAACTTTGCTCCCTCGAGCTCGGATTCCTCGCCTTTGAGGTCGGCGCGCACTGCGGAGATTTGGGTGGTCGGAATCCCTGTTTAACGTGGTCGATATTAAATTGGGAAAATACTCAGATTGCGGCACAGTACCGTGGCTCTGCACGCCCTTGTTAAATTCATCAACCATCCCCTGGCTGATGTCGACGCCAACGAGGGTCTTGCAGTGCGGTGCCAAGCGTCTCGAAACGATACCTGCAGCGAATGGAGTGAGAAGCCTGTTAGACGGTTGCCACGAGAAAACGTTTACCAGTCCCACAAGCGTAATCCAGGACGGCCGTCGCCTCTTTATCGAACGGGTAGGCCTGCAGGATCGCACTGGACACGCTGCCAGAAAGATGAATAAGGGTGAGCAATCGTAACGAAAGGAACTGGCTAGGAACCTTTCGGCGAGCTCTGCGGCCATTGGGCGGTGATCTGCATGGGACGCGTGTTTATCAAAGACAGCTTGATTCGCCGAGGCAAAATCATGGTGGTGGTCGGACATAGTGAACTTGAGTGGAATGAGCTCAATGTCTGGGTTTTTATACAGCATTAGACGCCGACCGAGAGGGTTCCCATTATACATATACTATTCTTGGCAAAATTCGAGGATGATCAGGGGTGCGTTGAGTCGAACAACTGATGCAATAACATGTTGGCGCTCCTCGGGGCTGAAAGCGGCGACGAACGAACGCGGTGGCGGTTCGTAACAACAGGGAGTGAAACGGCCGCGGGAGACGGAAGGGTGGCGGAGGAGGGCGGACCACGCCGCTGAGATATCTCGAGGTGTTGACAATGTCCTACTCTCCACCATGGTTGATGAGCCACTGGATGTTGTTGAGTGTAACATGGGGTGTGAGGTTCGGCCGAGTCCTGGGGGTCTCGCGGTAGAGTTGGAAATTTGGGTTTGGTTGAGGCCAGGATATGTTAGGTTGCACACTCTTGACTTTGTTCGCGGGCGGCACAGGGCGATTCATGGGGTGCATGTGATCCGCGTAGAACGCAAGCTCCCGGTTCCTGATTGCTTGCTGATTGGCTTTGATTTTCTGCAGGGCAGTGAAATCATTTCTCATTCCCAGTCTGCGCGTGCGCTGTACGAACCGCAACTTTCTTCCGCACCAACATTACGGGCACGCTCGAGTTCCCGTATTCAAGTTGTAGGCGCAAGGAAGACCTCCATATAAGCCTGAGGTTTGAGCGTACAACGGGAAACGAAACGAGCAAGCGCGAGAGGTTATGAGATACATACCTCCTTCACGGTCGTCCCCACACGGGATCGACAAATAGTCGCGAAATGAGCTGGATTCGTCGCGGGAATTCAACGACGCATAAAACACACAACATACGAGTTGGGCCCGTGTACGGTCGGACATGATCGTTCCCCCGTGCCATCGTGGACGAGTTTTTTCGCATGATCTTTCGCGGTACAGGCGAATCCGCGTGTCACAAGAAACTCGTACAAGACGTAGCGGGTCCTAGACCAACAATAAGCGAGATCGCCAGGATCGACGTCGTTGGTTCGGTGCCCGTGATGCAGAGACCTGCGCGAAGCTTCTACGCTGAAAGCGGTTGGAAAGCGGAATGAATGGTTTGAAGTTTCCCACTGGTGGTATGGGTCTCGCATTTTAGTTCGTGCCAAGTTCCTTTTGCTGCTACCAATCCCTGGAGTTCCTATGGGTTTTCCCCTTCCCTGCCGAGCTGCAGGCCTTGAATGTCCTCATCATCACCCCAGAGTAGGGTTGCGGAAGAAACGTTGGGGGGTACCAGAAAGTCGGTAATTTACCACCCAATTTTTTTGGGGGGTGCAACAAATGTAATTTACCTTGCAATTTACCTTTTGTGGGACCGATCACGTGGTCAGCTGACTGCCAAAAAAAAACCGCGCCAAAATCGCCAAAAAAAATCGCGCTCGCGGCGCGGGGATACGGACATCGAAAATGGATCATTTAAACAGAATATGCAACATAGACGTGGTAATCACTACTTTCTTTGGCTGCAAACGGACTTGGATAAGTATTTACACTCTGATGTACTTTAATTTGGGTAGCATGGGGCGAAAGCAGTGTCATCCTCGTCTTGTGGTTTACGGGAAATGACACTTTTGTTTCCATGTTATCGTCTGCTGAAGTGGACATTGTGGTAGTCACGATCAAATATTTCAAGGTGATTGCGGATTTTCGCAGAATTTTTCGGTTCAGTGATCAAGTCACGACGCATCAGTTCTCAACTTTATGCATTGCTCGTGTATTGTGGACCTCTTGGCTCTTGAGTACTGGGATGCGAAGGGGGAGAAAAAACTACAGCTTGGGCATGTGACTACCCAGGAAAAGGTAATATTAAATATACCAGGCACTTTTGGCCCTCCGACCACAAATAACTAAATTACCTCACACGTGACCGCGGTAACTTACCAGTTACCACCCGATTTCTTCCGCAACCCCTACCCCAGAGACGCGAGAAAAGTGGTTGAGAAGAAAACGAAAAATATCACGTGCCAAGGATACTCTCAGACTCGACTCGGAGGAGCACACACTAGGAGCACCAATGCCACCATAGCCAGTGCCACAGATTTCAAGACCACTTCGGAAGAAATTCACTGGGTTCTACGACATCGAAGCACATGATTCTTCTTGTCTATATTTCGAGAGCAGAAGTGACCCTGCTGACGACGACGTCCTTTAATTTGGCTCAACAACGCGTCTCCTCCGCAACACATACTCTTGTCAGGAAAATCTATCATAGTCACGGTGGTTTCGCACTGGCAAATCCATCTGCCACCGATTAACATTGCTGAGCTCGCCCAACTTCCAGGAACAGCACCCACTCTCTGGGTCTCTCGTATCCAACGTCTCTGTTCGCCGCGAGTCTCTGTTAACAGGATTCCCACTGGAGCACACGAGAGAATGCTACTCAGTGACAGCACCAAAGATCATCATGCTACGTTGATCGAAGCGCATAATCGAATCGTTCGCGGGGGTGGGCACGATGCTACTCAATCGCGTAGGTAGGTAGGTATACGTAGCATTACACGGCACGGTAACAAGTGATCGTCACCGCTGATGAGCCATGGTGTGTAGGTGAGAGACTGAGCAGATGACTATCGATGACTGCACCTGTAGATTTAAGCCAGCGGCAGCTGCTAAACGTGTCTCTCGTTCAACTCGACGCTCCTTTCTTCAAGCATGCCTCAATGTAAGCAGGTCTAATGACTCAACCCCAGGCGCTCCTAAATATCTTCAGCGTTTATCAATCGGACAATAGATGACCAATTCGGGGATTCGGTCTCCGGCGTTCTGCCCACGTACAGACCTTCCGCGTATTGGAAACCGGTAAGCAATCCACTCGGTGCCCTTGAAATTCATGTGACAATTTCGTAGGGAACCTCCTGCGCTGATTGTGAAGTCCATGCCGACCCCGCCATGGCGTTCGACCACACGTGGCGCGATAGTTCTCAACTTCCTGGACAGGGAGGCCCTGTCTCTCTTTCACTCGACTTTGTTGGTATGTCTCGGGAGAAAGTTTCCCACCGCCAAGAAGACGTCTGACTTTCCTCAGGCACGGCCATACAAGTGTTTTGTATCGCGCCGCCAATAATGACAAACGTAGTGACCTCTTACAACCTCAATTTCACGTTAGATGGGGCCAGTAGGGGGACATTTTCGTATTCACCGAACAGCAGCACCGAATTCGTGTACAATCTCTCCGTCGTGAACCTTCCGTCCCTCCCGAACGAGCCGCACACACTATTGATTTCGACGGACGACTCGCAGGACGGTTCGATTTTTCTCTTCGACTATGCGGTCTACACGTGAGTGATAACTCTATTCGTCACGTACTATGAGCCGAAACTATACTGCTACGTAGGACGGTGGAAGACAAGCCAGACGCCGACATCGGAACCATAGCTGGCTGCGTTTTCGGCGGGATCTTAATAATTCTCCTGGCTCTCGCTTTCGTGTTGTTCAAGCGAAGACGGCAGCAGCGCAGAAGCTCTCCAGTCCTACCTGTAATACAGCCCTTCAATGTGGCCTCCGAGCCGAAACAACAGCCAAGCCCTCCCAAAAACTCCGAGTCCCCGGTTAATTCCCCTGCCATGCTGGTTCACCAGTTCCAGCAGGCGTTGGACACCGTCGTAACACTGCCACAAACCTCGGGTACTCCGAACTTGGACCCTCCACCGGCGGTGTATATAGGCGAGTCTAGGGACCGCTACGATACCCCACCGCCAGTTTATCAGGTTCACGGTACGAGCGGCGTTTTGTGACGAGCAAACTGTATTATTATTTTGCAACCTGTATTATCATTTTAATAAGGAATTTCATCCCACACGTTTCTGTAAGCGACCCCAGACCCTTGGACTTCACCGCGGGCTTGAGGCAGAGTGCAACCCCTATATGACACGGTTGCGGAAGCAAACGCGTGTTGGTTCGAAATAGGCGCCCGACCAAACAAACAACGGTTCTCAGCCTTATCCTGGTCCACTTCGGCCTACAGCATCTGCACGCGTTTTTGGGTCCTTTTTACGACTACGGATTCTTAGGGTTATTGGGGCTCTAGTACACGTACTATATCGCTCAGATCTCCAAAACCCGCCTCTGGACTGGGAATTTGGCGACAGTACGATCTTCGTCCTGCTAGCCGTTAAATTACGATATTCTAAGTCTTGTCTGAGCACTGTCCTGCTCCGGAACTCTCATCTGCGCTTTCTCTCACCGCGAGTCATTACCCGTCTGGTGAGTCAGATCCCTTTCCAGGCGTGTGGGATGATCGCTGATGGGCCTTGAGAACGACCACGGAGTCGAGTCAATTTCTTTGCAATTAACGCGCAACGCGTCAACAGCACTTGACCTGGGCTCGCCCGATTAGATTCAAAAAACGCGATGGCATCCCCAGGTGTTACTCCGTTTATTCCCCCGCTCGGGACCCCAGCTCCATCTCCGAACACACAACAACCTCCCCTTGTTCCTCAGGCTCCTACAGGCCAGAACCCGCAGTACCCTTCGTGGGCAGCCAATCCGCAGGGAGCCGGGAGCTACCCTGTCTATCCCAGCACACCATACACCGCGCACGCGAGCACACCTTTCATCCCCCAACAACCACCCCTGCCCGGAATGCAGAATACATATTTCCCTGCAACAGGCCCGCCCCAGCAACCGATGCACCTGGCGCCCGATTACGGGGCTGGTGGATACACGCCGTTCGGGATGCAC
Source organism: Mycena galericulata (assembly GCA_029289565.1). Taxonomy (NCBI): domain Eukaryota; kingdom Fungi; phylum Basidiomycota; class Agaricomycetes; order Agaricales; family Mycenaceae; genus Mycena; species Mycena galericulata. The sequence continues at coordinate 123,949 of JARKIA010000269.1, read as the reverse complement.
GCTGGCCCTTCATGGGGCGGGAACCCCGGCACACCCTGGAATCCGCCAGGCGGCGCGCCGCTCGGGACACCGTGGATGAGCCAGGGTCACCCATCCCCGTATGCGCCAGTAGGAGGCCACCCGATGGCTGCGTTCGGTGCGCAGGGTCCGCCTCAGATGCGGCCGGGCTGGGGTCAGCCCATGGCGGGCCCGTTCACGCCCGCCGCTGATCCGTGGAGTGCCGCGCAAGCACCCCCGTGGGCACAAGCGCAGATGCAGGCGCAGATGATGGGCGGGGGGATGCCTCCAGGAATGCACCCCGGGATGATGACCGGCCAAATGGGTGGCGGGATGGGGTTGGGCTTCGGCGGCGCCGCGTTTGGGATGATGGAGCAGCAGCAGCAGCCACTGTCGCGCGCGATCGGCCAGGTGGGCGATCGCGTAGGCCAGTTTGAGGAAGGCCCAAATTGTGCGTATATATACGCGTCTCCCCCGCCGTTTCCCCCTGATATACGCCCGTTTAGACGGGCCAGTGCTCGAGCCGTTCCTCATCCGCGCCGTGCGCGCCCACGTACGGCTGAACCCGCTCATACAGCCGCTTTCCGAGGCGGGCGGCCAGCCGTACATCAAGTGGAACATGCTCTTCCCGTCGAACCAATGTCAACGCTCGGACGACGCGCCGCACCTCTCGTGGTCGAAGGGCCGCCACGAGCCAGCGACGTTCCCGCGCGTGACGTACCTCCGCCTGGTGTCCGAGACGTTCCCGTGGGCGATCAACATCACCGCGCGCAACCGCGACATTGGCGTGACGTGCGGCGAGCTCGTAGACTACATCAGCCGCGACATGTACCAACTCACAGGGCAGCCCGAGTACGAGGCCCTCCCGAGCGCGAAGAAGCGCACCGTCGGCGACGCGTACCGGCACAATCGCTCCCGCGCGCACGGCGTGCCCGGTGGGCAGCTGAACCCGGGGATGCTGCGCCTCGACTGGCTCGGGCTGGACACGATGTTTGGCGGGGTGCGCGAGAACGACCGGCTCGTGCGGCGCGTGTGCGGGGATGTGCTGCCGTGCACATTCGAGCTGGTGTGTGTACGACGGTACCCTATGACGGCGGAAGAGATCAGAAACCAAGAGGCGATGCAGCGGACGCTGAGTCGCGAGAGTGAGAGAGCGGCAAGGCGGCGGGCCAACCGGCCGACCGTGGAGGTTGTACGCGACGAAGATGAGGGCGGTGATGACGATGAAGAGGAGGAATCTGAGGAGGAGGAAGCACCAAGAGGTCGGTCGCGACGCAGCAGGAGTTGAGTGCCTTTTTTGGCGGGGCCAAGACTGGATCATCTTCATATTTTGGCCGTTATATCTCATCTAAGCATCCTTATTATCATCAATCTTGTTGTACTCTTTTGCATGCACGTCTATCATTTGTGTTGAGGCAATGAGGGTGAACATTATTTCAATTCGCACTTTCCACCAGAGCTTGGGTTTGGATACGAAGCTCAAGATGGGCTCCAAGTTTTTCTTTTGCCTATGCTTTCCAAGGGAAAAAAAGAGACCGTGCCCCCCGAGTGCGACTCCCGCGACGTGCTCACAAGCGGATCCGGTCGAGTATATACGACCCCCTCCAGTTGTTGCAGCCCGGTCTACATGAAGAACGCACTCTGACGAGAACACGGCCACAAGTTCATGTTCTCCTTCGATCGACACCGTCGAAGTTATGTCCCTTGCTCCGTTCCACTGTCGATCGTCGCGCACTCTGCCATCCTTGCTTCAATTTCCCAGAATTGTGACCTGAAAATCAAGGAGACTAGAACAAAAGGAGCTACAAAAAGCCTTTGTCCCGAACTGACCTGGTTATTGTACTGAGAATGTCTACTACCAACACGCCTCTTCTCCATGCCTTCTTGTTTCCCGTTTCCGCCCCTAAATGGTACGCGAACACCCCTATGTTGAACAGTGATCGGTGATCGATCATTTCCCGAAAGGGAATACCGCAGAACCGCAAGTACCAAAGGTAGACGTCTCGGAGTCGCGGATATTAAGGGCATGCAACCAACAAATGGATTGATGATGTGTGTCGTAAAGTTAGCGATGTCAGTACATGTAAATGAATGATACAAAAGCACGATAGCAAATGCGGTGATAGTGAGTGTAGAGAGGAATAGAGAAATGAAGTGAGATAGAATCCATCCGTTCCAATGCACGAGGAAGATGGGCACTCAGGCGACCAGATCCATCACAAAAATATTTGGGGCCTTGTATCCAAGGCGCGATACCGCGTACGCGTCGCTCTTACGGAGGCCCTCAAAGAAGGTCCGCTCCCGTAGCCAATCTGGGTATGAGACAATTAGTCGAGATTGGATTAAACCAAGGCAAAAGGAACGCACCGACACGTTTGTATCGATTGGGTGCGACAGGCGGGGTTGCATAATAGGCGCCCCACTGCCCCGCCTGGTTATTGTGCGCAGCCATGCGCTTCACCTGTTCTTGCAGCCGCGGCGGCAGCGCCGCGAACTCGGGGTCCGTGACAAAGTTTTCCGTGTAGCTGCCGACGAAGCGCACAGTCAATAGAATGTAGCCACCAATAATAATGCACGCACTCTTTCCACACAGCAGTGCACACGTCGTTCATGGTGACCCCCCGCTCATTCTTCACGATCGTACACCAAGGGCTGATCTCGGTGATGATGATGAGCTGCGAGACGCGCGGGAGCGTCGCGGGCTCGTCCTTTGCCGTGAACTGCAAATCACGATCGCGCGCGTCCGGGTTGAATCCACCGGTCTGCCCTGCGCAGAAAACAATAATTAGCTCGCACCAGAATGCGTGGGCGGAAGTTCGGTACCGGTGATCAGGTTAAACACGAGATGGAAGCTGCCGTGCGTATTCGCGAGGATAGGGTGCAGCTCCAGCTCCGTGTTGAGGAGGTAGAGGTCCGTTTGAGAGAGCACTGGTCCGTCTTGTGCAGGAAACAAAATTTCAGTTGGTAGTCCAGGCCCCCAGAGTCACAGCGACGCACAAAAGGCTCCAGAAGCCCATTTGCCTACAGAATCGGCCATTGGAGGTATAGAGTACTATGTACAAGATCGGGGATTTCCGACGGTGTCTTCGCGGACAAAAGTCCGTGAGCAGGTGGAAGGGAGAAAAAACGCGGGTCAGATGAGCGTTTGAGGCAGAAAGAACTTGTACCGCCTGCCTCAAGGCGATGATTGGCTCTGATTGGCGAAACCCTTAGAAGACGGCGTGGTACTCGAAAAGGAAATAGATAAGATGGTCCCTCGAAATGAGTTGCGATGAGTATCGATCAGTACATTTGAGTCAAGCAGGTCCGCTAATCGCAAAGCAAGCGTGGATTTCATTTGATATCGAATCATGTACATAGATTAGCACCATTTGGAGGAAGATACCGTTGTTAACCCCCGGTCTGCGGCGGGGAGGTAAGTCTATTGCCGCAAGAGAAGAGATGAGGGCCCACAGCATTATCCGACTAGCTGGTGGTTTACATCCCATTCAAGCGAAATGGCGGGCATGCCCCTCGTGGCATGCACAACTTCAACTGCTGCGTTTCTCGCGCAGCCGCTCTTCGACTTGCGCCTTCTTGTGCTTGAGGGCATCGACTTTCTCCTCCTTCGTCGCATCGTAATCGACAACGACCTGGTTGAAACTGAAGGCATGTATCGTGAATAAATTGAAAAGAAGAGGAGACAGAGGGCATACGGATTCTCCGGGGACTTCTGGAATTGCTTGAACAGCATGTCCTTATTTTTCGAATTAAACGACCACAAAGACAAAGAATAGGGTCCAAAATATACCTTGTACTGCTGAAGCCGTAGCCCGGGGTGCTGCACACAGCGGGATTAATTTAAAGTAAGGAGATGGCGCGTCCACACACCTCCTTGCGTGCGATAGGCAGCTCCCGTTCTTGGTACGCTTCAAAGGCCGCCTGTGCTCCGTGATTAGCAATAAAATCGTGGCCACCAACGCGTTGGGTGCATGCCTTGAATCGCCGCTGCGAGAGCAACAGTTGTTTAGAAAGACATGCGAATCAAGCACACGAGGCCACGGACCTCCGGATGCCGCTCGATCCCTGCTGCCTGCTGGCCGACACTCGCCTTGTCCATCTTAGCGGTGACCACATCGAGCAGATCCAGCGCATTGTCGATCCCCGTGGCGGTATAGCTTTCCGGCTCCTCGTCGACGCGCTCCGCTTTCTCTTTACCTTTGGTTTCTGCGGGTGGCGTAGCGGCGGCCGCGAGACCTCCACCAGCAGCGATCGCGCCGGGGCCCGCAGGCTTCTGCGTCTTCTTCACAGCTTTGGGCGCTGCCTTGACCTTGGCCGGCGCCGATGCCTCCTCCTCCGCCAGCAACTTCGCGTTCTCCGCCTTCCGTGCAAGCTCCGCGCGCCGCTTTTCCTCCTTCTCCTCCTTGCTGGCCTTTCCGCCCTTTGTATCGTTGTCCTTCCACGCCTCCGCCTCCTTGCGTTCCTGCGTAAGTGAATTAGGATTATTCAGCTTGCACAGATTGTGAGATAAATTCCGCGGTACTTTTTCGGCTGCAGCAGACTCCTGCTTCTTTGCCTCGTTCTCCGCCTTCTTGGCGCGCCCACCCTCTTTCTTTGCGTTCCCGCCCTTTGGTGGCATGTCAGTGGTGGTTTGAGGAAAGAGAGTTATAGTCACGTTTCATCATAATACTAGCACGTGGACCGAGTCGCGTCGCGTGAAGTGACACATAGGGGCTTTACGCGTACTTCCAATACCCTTCATCCTACAATGAGACAGATATTATAGCTTTAGATCACCTAGGAACTTCAGTGTCAACTCCGCAATCTCCTCGTTCTCCGTCTCGCCCGCAAAATGTCCAGCATCCAACAATACCACCTGAGCATTGGGTAAGTCCCGTTTGAAAGCCTCCGCTCCAACTGGAGTGAAAGACTTGTCATGTCTTCCCCACACCGCCAAGAGCGGCACCTGACTCGTCCTGAAGTATTCCTGGAACTGCGGATACAGCTTCACATTATTCTCGTAGTCCTTGAACAGATCGAGCTGGATGTCGATGTTCCCGGGCCGCTGCATGAGCGCCGTGTCGAGGGTGTATGACTCAGGCTCGATCGCGTCCGGAAAACGCGACCCGTGCGTGTACTTCCACTTTGTCGTCTCGGCGCTCAGTACGTTCTTCCGCACGACCTCCCGCTCTTCGGGGCCGCTCGACGCCCAAAACGCCCGGATGGGCACCCACGACGGGCCCAGCCCCTCCTCGTACGCATTGCCATTTTGCGAGATGATCGCGCTGATGGCGCCGGGGCGTTGCAGCGCGAGACGGAGGAGGACGGGGGCGCCGTAGTCGAATATGTACACCGCAAAAGAGGCGATGTTCAGGGCGTCCAGGAACGCGGCGAGGGTTGTAGTCAGAGATGCGAAGGTATATTTGTAGTCACGCGATGGCGGGACTTCCGTGAAACCGAAACCGGGGAAGTCTGGCGCAATTACTACATATCTTTCTGCGAGGATGGGAATGAGGTGCCGGTATTGGTGCGATGAAGACGGATAGCCGTGCAGAAGCAGGACTGTAGGCGCGTTAGGTAGGTTGGGCGGAGAGGCCGTGCGGTAGAACACTGAAATTCCGTCGTCGACAATTAGGCGCTTGATGGAGACTTGAACCATTTTGGACCTTTGGTATACAGACTGACGAGGTCATCGGAACGCTCAGTTTATATGCGCACGATTTATTTAGTCCGTGACGGTGAAGCATGACCTTGAATGGTGCTCTGTCAGCGAGTGAATCAGCAGATCAATAAGACTCCGGGAGTGAAGGAATAGTATCCCGAACTTCCCCGCGGACACCGTGCAAGTATACACGCGAGGAGGCGAGCTTTGTCTGTGGCCGGAGTTTTGAAGTCGGGACTGATCACGTGAATGTGGTTGAAAATAATTGAACATGGTTCAATTTTTAAAATTTATCAACTTTGACGTTGAATAGCCTATAAACACATACCTCTGACTCGACTTGGATCTCATAGGATACGAAACTTCTCCCATGTTATATGGCGAGCTTTACCTCCTTTCCAACCAGAGAGTCCCCGACTCGGAGACTGTTGGAATGACGAGTCTGGCGTGGAGAATTGACGTGCCTCCGGTTCCATTGCTGAACGGGATTAGGCTATCGGAGATGCTCAGATTGTAGTTGTTGGTGTTCAGATTATGTGGGGCTGCGTGTCCGATATAGTACGCCCTGAGACGCCCCGGAGTTGAAGATCTGGCGTCGACATTTTCGTTCAACGCAATTGGGCGAAAGGAACTAACCAGAAGTATGAAGTTGGAATGTGATTTGGATAGTTCTCGAATGCACAACGGCAATTGATAATTGTTCCTGTATATGTTGTAAATTTATGGCTGTAAAGAGGGCACAGAAGAACCCGGTTTCTACTTACTACTGCACAATTTCCCTAGCCAGCACCAAAAATGCAGATATCGTCCCTATTGTTGATCGTCTCCAGAGACTTGACAATGACGACAAAGATGACGAGAAGCTTCGAAAATGCTGTATCGACGGCGTCTTGCGCGGTGCAAGTGGCTACTGAGGTCTGATCCAGAGTGTCAGTGCCATACCCGGATATATTCTCACTCTACGACTGCCCCATAACGAGCGCCCAGAGTCCCGAGTTTCATGTGTCAGGGTGCATCTGAATTTGGGGGAAGGCCACGAATAGATGTCAGCAGAGATTGTTGGGTGTTCGTTTCATCCGAAATGTGGCGGTAAGTCCTTTGTGATTATTCATAACAGACATCGAACCATTGTGAACGGAACACCGTATCAACGTCCAGATAGATTTTGTCGCTACTTTATTATGGGGTCTCCATGCGGCGAGGTGTATCCCTGCCTGTAAACGAAGAGTCGAGATGGCGATACGACTATTCAAGGTCATATCGTCGCGGCCCCCTTCGAAAATGTCGGCCAGGTCTGCAAAGTAGACGTTCCGCAGGACAGGTGATGCAGTTGCCTCGGCGCCAATTAGCGATTTGAGCGCTTCCGTCAGCTCACTGCCCTGTCGGACTACATGCGACATCTGAGCATATAGCATCCGGAGCCTGTCAAACAGCTAGATGCACCGGCTGCGAACGGCTTCATCGGAGCTCAGTGGTTTGACGTAGTCCTAGCGTCACTGAAAGTATAGCTCAAGTATACTTTAACAGCCGAACTATTCGCCTTGAAAGTGGAGCATCTGTAAGAACGCAAAACAGCCAAATGCTTTTTAGATCAGGACGTAAGAAACACTCGGGCAAAGGTGCCGTAGCTACACAGGCAGTCGATCCTTTTCATCGGGATCGCAATCCGACTGCCGTGAGATGGTGCTGGTGCTTTCAGTGTTATGGTTCATTTGGAGTAGCAGCGCCGGCGAAGCAGTAGGGACGTTCGCGGTGAATACAATGTCCGTGAGTTGAACATTGTTTTCGGTAGCAGGTGCATGTCGGTCTCCGATGCGTGCTCGCCAATTCAGCATCTGCTATTCATGAATTTACAAATTAAATTTCGAGGGGATGTAAAACCGACCAGCAATATACTGTTGGAATAAATCTTGGAGAGTTCGATGCATAATGCCAGGTGGTAGTTGGTTCCTTTGAACTTTGCGAACAAATACAAATCAACCAAAGTCCATATTGCACAGAGCACACCGGTTTCCACCGTTAGCTAGGAGAAAATCATGAATGAATTTTTCACAGAGGATGAATTTGTCGTGGACAAACCATGACAATCCGGGAGACGGTCGATTTGGTTCTCTGGAATTCAGGTCCGCGTGACCTCCTGAGTAAATAGAAAACGGTGGCGAAGACAATGATCAAGTCGCATAGAGAGGTTGCCGCAAGCCAGGTCTGCCGAGGGATAAATGAAACATCGAGAGATCAGTGGGAAACGCACCGCAGTGGGAATCAGATTGTGGGTCTGTAGGAGGGAGAATTTTCCTGCAATACAGATTTCGACACCAGTCCAGATCCCTGCCCCCAACTGGATTACAGATATCTGGATACAGGAAATATGAGCTGGGGGATTTTTCAAGGGCGGAGAAAATCACCAAGATAACGAGTACAGGGACATATGCATTGCAGCCGAGGATGTACAGTCTCCTTGCATAAAATATCTGGCCGACCGACGAAACTGTAGTTGAATAATGTCAGTCCAGAGTCCCGGATCATTACCAGACTCCTCACTGATAGGAGCCATGACAGGCACGCTGAACCAGGCCCATCCAACATCATCGAGGACTTCCATGTTTCCCCACCCAGAGCCAAAGATGTGGGCCATATCTCGAGTGCAGGATAGTGTTTCTATCACCTCCAGAACCAAGACGGTCACGACAAGAAGTTTTGTCCATTTCAAGTCTTGGGGAAATGCTAGAAAGTATATGTCTGGAGGCCGGTATCAGGAAATCATTTGCAAATCTTTAGCTCCCAACGCACAAGTCTGAACAACGAGAGTCCCGAACAATGCCCAGTTCAAGATAGTGCCAATGAACTGTGAAACGTAGTCATAGAGTCAGAAAGGCGTGTCGGGGAGAAATAAGAACTGGACCATGGGGAGTGTCCTGATATTGTCAGTGAAACGAAGTTCGAAGGGGTAACAATACCACTTACAATTGTGCAATAGACATTAACGCGATGTGAATTGGCAAACTGAGTCAAGCCTTTTAGGTTTCTTCTTCGAGGTTGCACTATAAAGGGGGGGGGGGCGGGGGGAGACTGACGCGCCTATGCCAGAACATATTAATGCGCCACCAGGACCCATTCTATAATCAAATCGCGTCGAAACACGGTGAATCTTGCTGACAGGCAGGGTTGCTGCCCGGTTGCATCCACGGGGCCGACGTTAAATGGAAGGTGCACGCAATAAGTAGAAGAAACTGGCAGTAGAAGGCGGCTAGCACGATGTTCTCGGCGTTGTGCCATTAGCAGGCATGGGACGCCACCGTGCAGTAAGGTGCCATCCTGGAATATAAGAATTGCACACCTTCAATCACGGACGGGATTCGTCGGGTCAGAAAATCGGGATATCAGTCTTGTAGGTAGGGGAGCCGACGACATCGTGCCTTTGGGTCCGGTACCAGGTGGTGAGGGTACGGAAAGAGGTGCAAGAGTAATTGGACGTCGGCGGAGGGCGGAAGATAAGACTTTCCCACGAACATATCGACGACAGATCTAGTCTCTAGAGATTGAAGCGGAAATACTGGCAGGTTGCAGGGCTTTGCAGGGCTCATTAAGTGTTCAACTTGAACCCTACCTACGATGGACTCCGGAAAGATCGGATATGGCTGTGGCTCTTTATTTGGTAGATTGCTTATGTACGTCTAGCAGTCATACCAAGTCGTCTTTCAGATTCTGTCCAGAGACTAACCCTCAACCCAGCCGAAGGAAAAAAAAGCAAGTTGACCCGCGAACGCTCGTTCTTAACTGATTTGGGATCCATCTACTATAGTGGAGATATCGATGGAACCTGATCCACATTCCGCCACTATCCTGTGCAATAAATGCGACCATTCTTTTGAACACAACCATTACCCGCTGGAATCTACTTTGTCCGCCCTGCGCCTCAATTACTCACCGGAGGGATATGAGGCCCACGGACTCCTGCGAACCGTAGATGCCATTAATTCACAGTTCGACCGCTACGATCCCGAGATTTCTCGGGTTCAGGATATCCTCGCCTCTCTTCGGGACCGAAGACGGAGGCTCAAGTGGTACCAAGAATGTTGCAGTAGCCTTCTATCCCCTATTCGAAAACTTCCTCCGGAAATTCTACAGAACATCTTTCTAGCCGGTCGGGGTACGGAATCAGATATCATCCCCGTTGAGGGACAAGTGTGCCGCTACTGGCGGGATCTCGTCCTGGGAACTGGGAAGCTTTGGTCCATTATCTCTATCGGTCGGACCCGCTTCTCTTTCGTACAGAACTATCATGACCTGGCTTCGCTATTTCTCGAGCGATCCGCCAACCATCCGTTGTCTATCTCCATCCGCAATCCGGCGGACACACGACTTGTAAAACTTTTGGCAGGGCATACCCAGCGCTGGCGGACGCTCCTTGTATCCCCGCGAGATCACACCTTCTTTGAGACCACGAGTCTCTTTCTACTTGACCTGCAGTCTCTCGAGAGGCTCGAGATCGCAGATCCACTGGAACGTGTCAATCATCCCATCACCCTCTCAGTACAAAATGCGCCGCAACTCCGCGACGTAGTCCTCAAAAGTCCGCTAGCCTGCTGGAGCCTTCCGTGGACCCAGCTAACCCGCCTCCAGTACGACGTTTCGGCGGCAAGAGACGGGATTCAGGTTTTGCACTTGTGTCCGCAGATTGTGGAATGCTCTCTCGATACGCTCACAGAGGCTGCGGCTGCGGATCTCCCCCCTATACAGCCCTCAGTCCGCTTGCGATCCCTTCGACTGGCCGTAGACACCGGGACAGTCACGCAGTCTGCAGAGGCCATAATGCACTCTTTCTTCACACGTCTCACGACTCCGGACCTCGTCTCGCTCGAGATCGTCGGCCAATTCACCCCGTCAGACCTCACGGAATTCGTCACCCGGAGCGAGTGCGCGTTGGAGAGCCTAACCTTGGGGACAGGATACATGAAAGACGAAATAATTATCCTCGTTCTTGAGAACCTGCCGCTTCTCAAAACACTGGTGTTAGACGCGGACATCGGGACCACTCGCCAACTGCAGAATCGCGTCATCTCGGACAAGCTACTACGTCGTTTCATCTTCTTCCCAGACTCGGATTGCCTCCTTCCGTGCTTGACGCATCTGACGTTGACGACCGCGCTGAACTTCCAGGATCAGGTGCTGCTCGATCTAATTGAGTCCCGCTGGATCCCGTGGGTGACCGAGCTTTATGGAGTCCCTGTTTCACGGTTGACTTCCGTGGATCTGCATTTTTTCGGGAATAAAAAGAGGCTGAGTGCCTCCACTATCGAGCAGCTGCGGGACCTCTTTGCTGCGGGCCTGCGGATATCGCTGCAGCACGAGCCAACACGTATCTCTCTCGAGTCGGCAGGCAGTTGACATGTACTCTTTAGAGTTTTGTAGCCAACAAGTCTGGATCTACATCATGTATGTACACCAATAATTAGGAATGTATGCTATGAACATTCATGTTGCATCGACGGAAAGGGAGGATGATACTTGAGCTTTCCTCACTTCAAGATGGGTTCAGAGGCGGCTAAATAGTTAACAACATTCGACTTGCACGCCAGAAAGAGTTAGTTCTACATCTCCTCGAACAAACTAAGGGTCGTGTATTGTAGTCAAAGTAACTCAACGATTGTATATCAAGTTAAAGTCCTTAAACCACGCGTATTGATCCCGAGACGTCGCATATGCTGGTCCGTGTCCACCAAAAAACGTGCTACGCCAGACCAGAGAAACTCAGCGAAAGGAACACAACGAGGTCGCGCTTCGCTCACCTGAAGAAGATACCGCAGAACCCGATAGGCGCGGTGCGCAGTGCGGTTTGCTCGGCGCTGGGGACCAGCGTCGGATACAGGGTCGCGGTGGTCGAGACCGTGCTTGTCGTGGTAACGGTAGTAGCCGGATCGAATGGCGCGAGGGGCATCTGGGCAACCCATTCGCGGGCATCGCTGGCGAGGAGAAGACCGCCCTCGCCGGTCGGCGCAGGTAACAGCAGCGGCCGCACATTTCTGGGGGCCTCCTGCACCACCGTCCCGCGCTTCAATATACCATTGAGCAACGGATCCAGGATACCACCGCCATCGTCCGAAGTAGAAGTCGACGTCGATATCGGCGCCTCGGCTTTGGTAGTGCTCGCCGGCGGGACATCACGGTAGAATATATCTTCACGGTGGATCTTCAGCTGCCCGTTGACGTACAGCCAGAACCCGCCATCCTGCTTCCCGGGCGTGTTGAGCCTAACGATCTGCGAAACCGTCGTCCACCCGCCCGGCCGCCAGCTGAACGCGCCCCGCCCGATTGAAAACCCGTAGTCAGAATTGCAAACTGAGCGGGGATCGGCACACATAGCCGCCGTCTGCTTGTCCTTAGGTGCATACTGCGAATGCCAACGAACGTGTCAGGGAAGGAAGGGAGGAAAACAGGAAAACTCACAAGGTACATTTCCCCCTCGCAATTCGGGCGCCACATCAGACGCGTGCTGAAACAATCAAGCGCGCTATCACCGCCGGAGCAGCCCGTGCGCCCTCCGTAGAGCCCCGGGAGCTTCCCGCCCTTCACCCAATCAAAATCGCGCGGGAAGAACACACTGTAGCCCATCGTGACAGTCTCTGCGGACGCGATCGCCAACGGGGACGCGTAGAACTCCGCCCCGCCCTGCGGCTTGGCGGCGGGGTTAGCCGAGTGCGCGGGGTAGAGGAGTTGCATGACCGTGGTGGTGTTGTCCCACGGGGTGTACGAGGATGAGGAGGGCGCGTCGGAGGACTGGAGCAAGGAGTCAAGACCAAGGAGGGGCGACGGTGATGCAGCGGCCGCGGATGGGGACGCGGTGGCGGATGCAGGGATGCCATCGACGAGCTTCAGGTTTTGTTGCCCACCGGGGAAGGCGGTGATATTGAAGGCGGAGAGGTCCGTCATTCGCGCGGGAGCGGCCCAGGCAGCCTTGACACCTGATGATGCTGGTGTTGTCCGTGTTGAGGACGGGGGCGGAGGTTGGGTGGAGATGAAGACTGTGACAACATCCGTCACTGTCGAGGGCGCGGCTGGCTCGGTTGTGGTCGTCGGTGGCTCCGTGACGATCTCTGTATCGGTGAGGATCTCGGTGGCTGTGACGAGAGAGATCGGGGCGGCTGACTGCGAAGCGTCGGTTGTAGGGAGGGGGCTATACAATGGATACAGGTATAGAGAACTGATATCCAGTGCCGACGTGATTGGATCCAAAGGCAGAAGGGTCGGAATGTCGGCGATGATCTGCCCTGGCTCGAAGAGAAGGGTGTCCACGGCGTCACGGCCGCCCACCAACGCGACGCTTTGGATAACCGGAAGTCCCATGGATGCTGCTGGCAGTTGGGATGCAACGAGCGGAGTAGTAGAGTTGTCGTCGGGAAGTAGAAGGGAAAGTGCGAAGCTGCACGGTAGTAGGCTCAGCGCGAAACCAGAAAGCAAGACCGTTAAGGTCATAACAGAGAGCAGTCGAGGGGGGGGAGGGGAAGTGCGTAAAGGGTCGTTAAAGCTGGAGGGTGGCTGACAAAATTTCAAGATGCCGCAAATTGTCTCAAATCGATCGGGCTTCGACATGAGATTAAGCCGTGTCCTCCGTCGAAACGTGTGAATCCCGAGAGCTCTTCATAGAGAGGGTCGAGCTCTCGGATACGTCGCCCTCAGATATGTCCGAGAGGCTTTTACGGACATGGTCCATCTGCGAGCTCGTCTCGAGCGCATCCTCCCGAGGCACTTCCTGTATGGCAGGGCTTTCAGGGACTGGGGTGGGCAGGGCGCTCGTAGAAGTATTTGAGTGCGTGGTCTCGGGTTCACTCGGAGCAGGCGCGGTCGCAGGGAGGGTGCTCGTGGAAGCATTTGAATGCATCGTCGTCGGGCTAGTGGGGTCAGGTGTAGTGGGTGTGGGCGTTGTCCGGCCGGTAGGGGTAGCAGGGTCGCTTGTCGTAGCCGGCAAACTAAAATTGGGCGAAGTAGCATGAGTCGGCGACGTCGGCGTCGATCGCGTCAAGCTGCTGGTGAACCTGGAGAAACGGGTCTGCAGGCCATCGCGCTTCACAACCTTTGCCTAAACGACGTTGCAAGTGAGTCAAAGAAGCGGGGCGGAGAATCCGATGAGCACCGACATCGTTGTTACCGCCGTGCGGGTCCATCCCAAGGAATGGATTATTCTCGTAATCCGCAATGGAGCCCGTCATCGTGACCTGTTGCCACTCTTCGTCTGAAATCGAGGGCCGAGGTTGGTCAAGAGACTGGGTTAGACCTTTGCGGGGGAATATGGAAAGTCTTCGAGATTTTTGCTCGGGGGAGGCGGTCTTTTTGCTGGGCGAGGAAATTGGAGGAACCTCAGGCACAGTGCCAGATTCTTCTGCATCTTTCCGCAAATCCGGGGTCGATCGCGACTTCTTCGGTTTCTTATTTTGAGTGGTGGGGGTCGCCGGGGCATCTTCTTTTTTAACTCGAGATTTGGACCTGGACCGTATGCCGAAGAAACGCGACGCTCTCGACTTGCGAGTCGGCGTTTCAGGCACAGGTTCTGGCACGTCCACTACCTCTGGAAGTTTGACCCGCGACCTCTGCAACTCCTTTTCTTCATGAACTTCGGGGAATATCCATTCGACAATGCCACTATCGTCGTCAAACGCGCCCAATTGTGCGAAGACGTCGAGAACCGATGCCCGTAAAGGCTCAAAATGAACGGCGGAGTCCCGGTCTCTGGGTGGTCTTGGAGGCATAGCTGAGGGGAAAAGAGAAAATGACGGTAACTTATGACCGCTCTTTTGTATGATTTTCCGTGTTTCCTTGACAATGACGTCTATTGGTTGGCTGTTTCTCGGGCTAGGTCAGGCCAGATCCCACGTATCCCCACGGAAGCAAAAGATAGCACTGCCAGAGCAGATGGAACTGCTGCCTTTTCGTGTGCATATCAGTCATCGGGGCCTGAACGGTACTCACGCAAGTCGAAACGAAGACAAGAAGAGGTTAATTTTTAGGCTCAATCTGATGGGAGTGATGTGTGGCTGTGTCGGGATTTTCCGTTTTCTTTCTTTTTTTCCAATTTTCTTCTTCTTCATTTTGGGAAAGTGGGACTCTGCAGCCGATTATGATTCCCAAGGCCTAATCGTGAAGAGAACATCGGGGGTGCTCATCTGTTCGACCGAAGTTGAATCATTATACAGTTCAACTAAACTGAACCATATATTAGCCTGGCACGAGATCCAACCACTAGTTTTCTAGTCCGCCGTCACTGCGACAGCGCGGGCCACTGCCGACTGCCCAGTAATAATTATTCCCGTCCAAAAACCAGCCTAATTTAATGCCAGTGAACTTGCGAGTCTCGAAGCAGGCAAGGAGACGTACCGTCGTTTTCCGTCAACCTAAGTCGACGAGATCTGAGTCGACGAGGCCTGGTGATCAGTCAGATATAAAACTGAACGCGCGTCGGTTAGCATTGCACACCTCGTTCTCGGTCACAGCCTTTCGACCAGAGGTTAGCTGAGGACCAGGAATTTTCTAGGACGTCCACTTCGCACTCGGTGACGATGCCGGTCTGGGGAACGCTGTCAGACATTCACATCTTGTAATGAAGAACACCCACATTGCGTCTATCATGTAAATCGACAGCTCTTTCAAAAATTTGACGAACATCGGCGGCCAGATTTCACGAGTTGTTCCCAGGGTTCAACATGTAAGTCCTGAGTCATGTCCACTGGTCGGTAGGCGGCGATACTACGCATCTGCATGCATAAATTTAGGCTGCAAGACAATCCGTTAGCACACAGGCTACGAGGCAAGACCACTTCCGTCGCGGTCGGCCAGCGCGACCGAGGCCCCGAGATCAAGGGAGGACTCCAAAAGTATACTATGTCGAATATCATCCGGGACATTCGTTGACAGATCTAGTTTGTCAGACTCAGCCAAGTTCGTATGGCAACAGGGACTTGAGAGCGCCATCAGTTTTTGTGTTGCAATTGCTTAGCGCCGATGGTTCAACCAAGTTCCTGTGATGCCCGAAAGATAACCCGAACACTGAACAATGTTAGACAATATGCTCAGAATGGTGCACGCATAAGGCCAGGGACAAAGTTTCGACCAGGGACTGTTTTACCAGCGTTCGGATGGCGCTGCAGAGGTGGCAACCAAGAAGTTCGTGACCGGAAGTTCCAGACGAGCAGCTCCGACTCGGTTCAGGAATCCACTGCAGTCCAACTCAGACAAACGCTGCCTCAGAAAAGGAGGAATGTAGAATCAGCCATACCACTAAAAGTCCATTGAAAGGTGTTTCGTAGCCTCTGGCTCGGTCTTGATGTTCAAGAGCAGCATGGCCCCCACATGATGTTCTGTCGGGTCTGCTTGGAAAGCAACGTCGCAGGTTGTTCGAGTTCTGGCTAGTAGCCTGTTTGTCAGACAAGCCTCGAACGTGATTGAGTGGCGGCACGCACGCGGCCCCCACACTCACTCCGCGTGTTTATCCCCGTAGCTGGGTAGCATCCAACTCTTGTAGTCAATAGGTATCGCAGAGAGCTTGATAGAGGAGTCCAATGTGATAATTCTCAACTAAGAGACGGCCGCGCGGCGCACAGTCCTGGCGCAGCAGGAGAGGAGGCTAAGGATATTTCGAACCATATGATTGATGGCAACCACATCAAGTGCAAATACTACTAAGCCTCTCCACCGAACCGCCATGACCGGAAAGCCTCCCACGGATTTGAAGACCGTCCTTGAATCTGAAATCAAGTTCGCCGTGCTTGTATTCGTTTTTCGCCTAGTCTGATCCATTTGTACAGGGAGTGGCACTTCCGTATGAACTTCAACATTCAACCTCGCTCCTAGGCTCACGGGGATGCCATCTAGATATCTACTTCCATCAGGGAAATGCCGAAGAGCACCATGCTGCGCTGGAGCTCCGAGACGCTGTACTTAGGCTGCGACGTGACGGAGCATTCATCGCTGTTCCCCTCTTCAGGTAATCGTTCCTCGTTGGGAAAGAAAACGCAGTCATAGATCTTCTCCAGGGTCAACACCGATCCCATGGGCCCACATCCTGTCGGTGCGTTGCATCTTTCTCCTCTATATCCTTATTCGATCCGCCAATCTAGGTTCCTACGAAATCTGGGTCCCATCTGAGACCTTTTCCTCGGTGTTTTCATACCTTTGTATGAATCGCGGACCTCTCAGGTATGGACCCCGCCCATATCAAACAGTTGTTTTCAATAAGCCCTCTGTCTAGCATTCTGGTGCATCCTATAACGCGCGAGGAGGCAAGTACTCGGTTATGTAACGTTATCATGTTGAAATTCTGACGCCTTCTGACAGCGAGCGTACGCCATCTTCTTCTCCCGCCGCCTTTGATTCTGATTTTAGCCAGGGATCACGAGCTTCGGAGGGCTTGGATCGGGCCGTCGTATCCCCTGGATCTTACCATGCTTCCCATACGCAGCGAAGAGATTCCGCTTCAGTATCCGAGTCTCAGTGCGTTACTGCACCATTATGCAACGCCGTTTCTCAATATATCTTACAGAGGTTGGATACTCGTCCAAAGTGCCGTTTATGAGTCTGGAGGACCGTGCTGCGCTCGGGGCCAATGTCGAGAAGGTCCTTCTTAAGGAGAAGGATGCGGCAAGGGCACCGATCCCTTGAACATCTAATATGATGTATCTCTATGTACGTTTCGACTTGCTCCTAGGTGCACAACCGTGGTGAACCTGAAACGGCTCGGTCGAATCAGGTACGTTTACGAATAAATAAGTCTGATATACACTATTACAAGATCCGCAAGCACCCAGCAGAAGCGTCAACGGCTTTTGGAAGATTCCAGTTGACCGAGTTGAAATTCTGTGCTAATGACGTTAGTAGCCGGCGAAGAGTGTATTTCATGAAGACGCACGTATGAACGGAGAGTTCTTTGCAAAAAGGGCGATGCTAGCAGTTATTTCGTCGTAGGCATTCCGTAGATCAGCAGCAACTGCTGCAGCCTGGGGAACGGTACGCAACCGTATCATCTCCACCAACAAGACCTGACCCGTCATTGCCCAAAACCAGCCCACGACCGGATTAATGTGCGTTACGTCTTGCAGGCCAACCGCTCGGATAGTCCAGAAAATGGACCGGCACGCTCTCAAACAGAGCTCCCTGGACTGCGGATTGGCGCCGAGAAAGGACCGGTTCAGGAGAATTGTAGCCGCGTGTGCTGAGGTATGCGCTAGGATGGTAAACGACTTCGTTGAGGAAGGGAGGCCAGCGAGTGAATTCGCCGGCGGTAAGCTGTCGCGAAATTTTTTGATGCGATCGTTGAGCTTGGTGAAGGGCCCCCAGAAAGCGGCTACTTCAGCTGGCGACATATCTGAAGACATCGTCACCGACGGATAGTATAGACAAGGGAAATTGAACGGACTTTCTCGCCATTGGTGTGTTACAACCTTGGCTCTACTGAGCAGGATAGCAGATTTCATGAGGATCGCCAGACGAGACACCCCTCCGTCGTCTCCAGGAATATCATCTATGAATCTCTGGACGGTATTGGCTGATCGAATATTCGGTGGTAGTTGGTTCTGGGGGGATAATGATGAGTAGAAGAAAAAGGTGCGAACCTCGTACACTGACACGCTCGTATTCTTCCATTTCTAGCGGCCACGGAGTGTCAATATCAGCCGGACTTTGTGAAGCAAAGTTCGACGGAAAATTCAGAGTTGAAGACCAGGTTTTATCCATCGAGTATACTGTCCAGAAGCCGACGATGAGTTCGCCCTCTTCGATACAATCTCGAGGGAAGATGACGGGTGGTGAACCTCTAGAACTGCGAATGGCGGAAAGCTTGCCCATCACGACATACGAGACCGCCACGCTGAGATGATATTGGGCTTCGACTAGACGACCTTTGTGGAGGAAATACTGGCACAGGAGCACCTCGATCTGGATGCCATATACAATCTTCAATCGATGGGTGGATGAGAGAGTCGTGGTCGCCAGTTTCAAGGCCCGAGAGAGGAATTCGGTCTCCCGGGATACCAATGACTCGGATGCTGATAGACAGGCCGCCCAAAGGCAGACACTGCTTAAAAGCGCGGGTGGAAGCTCATCCGAACCATCGCCCATACGTGAACAGGCGCTCCCAAACCGCTCCCTGTTGAGGAAAAATCCTACTGCCTGCGCATGTGGTGTAAAAATTTGCAGGCTTGGTTGATTTTCGTCGTATCAGCCTGAGGATGTAGTCGGGGGCAAGGAGAAAGACGAACGTACGCAAGCTGGAGAATCTGCGCTGCCGTCGCGTCACTTTTTCCTCTATGGCCTGGTTGTGGGAACGCATAAGTACGGAACGAAGAAAGGTTTGCACTCGTATTGTGCTCTTTAAATCCGAGCTCGGGGGCTTGGCTATTGCTGGGTGAGGTATACGGATTTTTCAACATGACCGAGGGCCTTGGCGAGCGCGTTTTATTCGCCGGGTTTTCTAGCTCCATTATCCGACTTTCTGCTTGGGATATACTCTCCTCCAGTTTCTGGATATTGGGAGCCGGGCCTCCGTCCCCATACCCGCAGTCTTCAAACCGCTCGGCTCGTCTGCAAGGCCCACAAATGGGTCGGACAGAGTCGCATCTCTGAGAAATTTGTTCATGAGTATTATATTTATGGAAGTACTCCGTTACTTGCAATTTTGCGTCTCCTGCAGTCCAAACAGGCCTGTCCCTTTGGTAAAGTATCAAAGGAGGGATAGCTAGAGGACATCGGAAGGGCAAGTAGGTGTAGGTGGTCATGTCATCCTCGCACTATTTAAGCAAGGAAAAAAAAATTGAGACGTGCCTTATTGGAACCACGCTGAGAACAAACGGCTGGCGATTGGCCGACGACATATTGAATATTGAGTATATTCATACCAAGCGGGGTCTAGCATCAAATCTCATCAATGCCGCATATCATCAGCGATGTTTAAGTTGTACAATTGTACAAGACCAATACCTCCGTGTCTCTGAAACTTATTATGTCTTTACATGAGAATATGCAATTCACTGTATAGAAATTCTTTGTTGATGGTTCTTCCGAAGCAAAAGCCGATGTGTCAGTGAGTCCGCAGCGCGGCCAACTTTTGCGTATCGCAAGGAAGCTAATTCCAATTCAAAGGAACGGGAGGACCCCTTGAAGTCTGTGCAACCTATGCGTCTATTTTTCGTCAATTGTCTGGATCGCCCCTGGTGCGGATGTTTTCGATTTCAAAACGTCCGCACATAGCGGCAACGCCCAAACCTGACGGACTGGTTGGGCCCTATCTGGCCACATATCCCCATGTCAGCCCAATTGAAAATTTCCGACAAATCCACTAGGATCAACAATTTAATTTTGATTCTATACGTGCCTCTATTGACACACTACCCGGGTGCTGTTCGCGTCTTGCCTTGATCCCAACGTAGCAGGCGTAGTCGAAAAAAAAATAACCCGAAATGTTCCAGTGTTTGACCTATGTGATCGACCCAAACCGAACTCACGTTGAATATATATAGGATAACTGGGCAAGTTGATGCACGGTGAATCAACGGTGAATGCTAAATTTTCAAGACGCGAAACATCGCGTTTCGCATTGTACCGGCTCTCGAACGGTAAATTCGACATCGGAGGAGAGTTTGACCAATGGCAATCCATGTAGTAGTCGTGAAGACAGAACGGAGAAAGCAGGAGATCCAGAAGTTGAAAATGAAACCCGCTGTATCTCTGTATTGTAAGCGAAAGTTCACGATATGGCAGAGACAGGGTTGAAGTGGCTCATATCATGATATCAGGGCTGGAGCATCACAGATATCCGAGTCCGCGGGAGGAAGATAGAGTTGTACAATAGTTCCCGCTCAAGCCGTCAGCGCTGGCAACTGGGAAGCCCTATACATCTCATTTGAATATCATCATTGAACGTAGTATTAATGAAAACCAAACACTTCGGAAGTCTGAATTGGAAGAATTACTGTCTGACTAAAGAGAATCCAAGATGTAGCTAGTGCGTGTACATCGGGAAAATTCCTGGAAACCGGCGTTCATGAGTTGGACCGCTATGTAATGCTACCTGCCTACCTACCTACCATGGAGTCCAAGATTGTATCGACCGGCACTGCCCTCCAAAGGTTTCTGGCATGCGTGCCGATCACAACATGCCGAAATTTATTCCCACCGTTGAATACAAGAAAATAAAATCACGTCGGACTTGGAGAGCCAGACCCGAGTAGATACTAAGATAGGTAGCATTACGCGGCAGGTCCCGCTTAGGAACGCCGGTTTCGAGAAGTATCCCGGAAGTAGGCTAGAGGGAAATTGTAATTTTGGATCACTGTTCTCAACGTGTTTATCCGTCACAATCGCACTTCCTTGTTGCATTAATTTGAACCACGTAGTTTCAGGGGCCGGTCCGACCTTGACACAGTTGCAAGCATGCCTGCCACGAAGCTGATGAATCGTGGTCCATTGTATTGTTTGTAGACGTGGGCGCCAATGCAATTATCGTTTCGTCTTGGGGTTCCGGTAGCAGTTCGCCCCAGGACACCCCAACCCCAAAATAAACTTACGCCCAATTAGTACAGTTGAGCCCTATGTTGATTTATTCTTCGGCTGGATAACACCTTCGATCTTCCGTGTCGTTCCGATGGCCATTACAAATGCTTCCTCCGTGTCCATCTTGTGAAATACCACACCAGTATATGCGGGTCAACGAGGTACGATCTCTTGAGCATGACAGTAACGCACGGAGCCTGATGAGGATTGCACTGATGACGAGCGCAGCAGCGAAACCAACGAATGGCCAGATCAAGTTCGGGTCGAGAAAGGATGGCGAGACGATGGGTTGCAGAAGATAACGCAGTCATGGAAAGGTCGATTGCGAAAACGACGCCCTTCATCCGTTGAGGTGCTCGTGTGTACGCAACCTCATAGCTACCTGGGAACGTACATACTATGAGGCAAGAAAGCTAAATGGAGCCGACCACGTACCTCTGCCAAAGCCGGTAGTGCGTACAACGAGATTTGCACCCAAACAGAGATCGGAGATTCCCTCGTCCCAGTGGAACAGTCCGACGCATAGTAGCCACATGGTGAAGTCAAGTAGATTTTCCATTGTATAATGGCACCGATGGCCATGGCAAGAGCAGCCACGAGGAAACCGGAAACAATCCGACGGACGGGAGAGAAATTGATGCCCATCTTTCGCAACCAGGGATAAATCACAAAATTCAATATTGCACAACGAAGATGATGGTGAGTGAAATTTCCCAAGAGATCGTTAGGTGTTCCGTTTGTGGTGAGTGCCTTGATTGTTCTGGATGGTGGCAATACCAATATCGTCACTGAAATCAGAATTATCAGACCCCCTCCACGTAATGTACTGCTCATAAGTAGCCTGGGCTCACATAATGAAGATCGGGAGGAACAAAAACAGCTTACATGCGCCCATAGTTCTTTTTCGGCTCATCAACGAATTCTAGCATAATAAATAAGCCGAATCGCTCGCCAGCAGGTAAGACATAGTTTACCGTTGTCCCATGAAACCCAGTCGATGTCCCTATTTTAAAGCCTTCCAGATCCCTCGGGGTGCGTATATGAAAGGGGCTCGAGCCTAGTGAGTCTTCAAGCAGAAGTGGGACATACAGGCTTCCCCTGCTGTCGTACCCGGCGGAGGAGCACCGGCACCGTTTCCCCCTGCCTGAAGCTTTATGTTTCTGTCAGTGAGGCGTCCAAGAATTCAGATAAAAACGTACTGGTCTTTAAATATAATTCTAGGATAGTAGATGTCAGATACATACGCCTTTGACCTACGGGAATACTCACGCCAAAAGCTCCGGTGCATCCGTAATATGAAGCTCTCTCCGCTGGACATGAGTATATTCAATTACTAGCAGTTGAAGGACAGAGAGCGTCGAGCGCTGACCAAATTCTACAAATCAAATCAAGTATGCTGCCCATGGCATCTTCCCGGCGACGAGTCTGAGAGTAGCTGCGGGATCTGAATAAGTTTCGATGGCATGTGACGACAAAATCCGTTACCTCTCTCTTCATCCGTAGGGGTTCGTTGGTTCTCTCTTTCCAGCTCATCATGTTCGACCGCCGAAGCATCGTGCTGGAGAGACTTATCGTCGTCGTCGAAGAGCTCTGGCCCCACGACGTCCGGTCCACCGGTCTCGTGGTCGGTGATGCCATTCTGAGAGGCTTCGAGACAATAACACCAAGACACGCAGCATCCAAGTAAACGTGTACACGTACCCATGATCGTAGTACAGCTTGAGGACCCGCTTGGGAATGGGAGTTGAGGGAAGACCTTCAGAAGCCCAACGTCAACGATGCCTTGGACCGCTTTAGTACTTCATGTATATCAGAACGTTAACCTAGTGAGCTTACGGCGGATAACATCGACTGAAAGATAGGCAGGGGCACATCAACCTTTCCAAAAGCAATTCCAACAAAAAGGCACTAATTTGGTGGCGGCCAAAATTCAGAAAAAGGACTCTGCAAGTTGGCTAAAGGGAACTGAACATCCGACTGAGTTCCGAATAGGAGTTGATCCGAGCTAACAGGCTGGGGAGAATAGGTTCAGGTGTACGTTCAAGTTCTATCCCGTTCCGCGATGCTTAACGTTGCGCCGAAGTAGCTCCACTAATTAGGTGCACGGGAGTTGGTTTCTGCCGTCAACCGTGCAAGCGAGATTTTCCCTTGGACCAAAGCAGCCATAATAGGCCACAGGGCGCCGTTATTCTTCCTCAAATCACGTCGAATGAGTCCGAGTCGAATCTGGATGGTAGATAATGAAGAGCGGCAGGAAAAGGAGTTAGTGGTTTGTGGGCGTCGGCGCCAAGTCAGTCTGAATACCCATGCGACCAGGACTAGAAGGCTGAAGGAAACCACGATGCTGCCGTCTTTCAATACTATAGTAGGAGGAGTTGATGGATTAATGTCAGCACAACAAGCCATCACCCTCGCTGCCTAACAGTCAATTACAAGGGCCATAGAAAGAGAAATTGCAGACGTCCTCAGAATATGCCTAGTCGTGTGGGGGGACTCTACGGATGTAGGTATTTTGTTATGGGCGAAGAATGTGTATGAGTACAAATGCAGAGTCCATCATAAAAATACGCAAAGGGTACGTGAGTAAGATACAGTGAAGATCGTGTCGGTCGTCGACGAGTCCGAGTCGTGTCCGAGTCGTGCGTCAACAGCCGTCGTACATGCTGTTGCGCGGGAACGTATACCCCGCCTGCGCCCACGTCGTCAGGTTCGGGTTCACGTACGCCTCCGCGTGGCTGCGGAGAAGTGAGCCTTAGGAAACGTGAAGAGGTCTGAGAGAAGACATACTCCGCGATGTAGTTCGCCGTCGGGTAATTGGGCGGGTCGCACGTCATCCCGTTCTGCGTTCCAGGCAGCTGGTACACGCGCACGTAGTCGATGAGCATCTGCGCGGGGAAGACCATGTGCTTGAAGTCCTGGTGCTGGAAGCTCGGGGACATCCCGAGATTGAATATCATGTACTAGAGGATGTGAGCACGAGAAAAATGACATAAGGAACGGCGGGCGGGGCGCACCATCGGTTCCTCCGTGATCAGCCGGGCCGAGACCTGCGACTGCGAGTCGGGGCCGATCGTGTCCGGCGTCAGCGTCCACGTCTTGGTTCCATCGGTCAACCAGTTGATGTATCCCGTCGAGCGCTTGGACGGGTTCGAGAACCATTCTACTCCGTACGGCAAAAACGCGTTCCCGCTATAGAACTGGTCCCCGATGTACGTCACGGCGGACACCGTCTGCTGGAATGCGTCGCCTTTGTACGCGTTGAACTTGGTGATGGTCGCGTTCGCGATCGGTGTTGCCGAGGTCGAGTTGTCGAAGTCGAAGTTGAGGTTATACGGCGCGAGCTGGTAGCTCTGGGACGCCTGGCCGCGTATAACCGGCGACATCTCGACCTGTGCCTCTAGGATGTCGATCTCTGGGGCACCCCGGCCGACAGACGTCGAGGGACCGGGGTGGTCGGAGCCTGGGCAGGTACAGGCTGACAGACGCTGTCCCGGGAGGAAGCTTAGCTTGGAGTTATAAACGGCCGAGGGCTCGTGGTCCTTTGTCGTCTGGTTAGGGAACGTTCCTAGATCGCATGTGTCATAGCTATAAGGCCAGTTTCCTTTATGTGGACTGAGTCCCTCGTCAAGAGAGAATCTACTCCTCGCTCACCC
This sequence comes from Mycena galericulata, assembly GCA_029289565.1. NCBI lineage: Eukaryota > Fungi > Basidiomycota > Agaricomycetes > Agaricales > Mycenaceae > Mycena > Mycena galericulata. The sequence goes on along the minus strand of JARKIA010000269.1, from coordinate 99,124 downwards.
TCTGTCGTGGCCCCATAGCCCGCGCGGGCCAAATTGCCCATCGTCCACGCACCGGGCCAGAAGCCCGGCGACGTCGGGGCGCCTGGGAGGCTGATCGATACTTCAATGTAACCTGTCGTAAAGCATAATTTGTTCCACGATTGCAGCATGCCTGTGATACGTTAGCTCCGAAGGAACGGGCGGGCTATTCATTCCGCGCACTTACCACTCTGGAAATTGAGGTTGTGGTTGTTCATCTCACTCATGGTAATGACGAGGCTCCCGTTCTGGGTCGTTATGGCCTTGCAAAAAGTGGTGTTAGAGGGGTGTGGTGTGATCCGTCAAAGACCTTGCTCACCCCGGGGTCATACCATTCCAAGTCGCCCGTGGGCCAGTAGTAGAGGTCGACAGCCTCCCAGTAAGGGTCGTCCTGCTAGAATGAGAGAGACCTATGCAAGCAGAACAGACCAACTTACCCCAGGATAAAATGAACGCCCATCGACATTGAACTCGTCGCTGAAGACAAGATTATATGTCTTACCATCCGCGCCGTGATAATTGTACGCTGACGACGGTGTATCCTCGTCGATCAGCTGGGGGAAGTTGGTAAGAATGGGCACCTGCCCCGACCCGTTTATTCCGCCGATATTGAAGCCGATTATTTTCGGGTCCGGATGCGTGAAATGCCAGATGATTGGGTAGCCCGCGAAGAGCGTGAGCAGGCCCCCGAGTAACACGACGAGCGCGGTCGCGTTCGCCCACCCCCGGGCCGAAAAAATGTCGAACGAGCGGTCCAAGCGCGCATCGGCGACAGGATCCGGGTTATGCAACGCGTCGTCGAGGTCGAGATTTTTCTCGAATTTGGTATTCACCGTCGCTGTGCGCGCGAGGGTCGGCCGGGCCGTCGACGGGGCTCTCCGGAGACGCGAATTGTCGCCGGGGTTCGTGCGATTCAGTTCAGGATCATACTGGAAAATATGAAATGACTGGACGCGCTGGAAAAAAATGATACGCACAGAATATGGCCCGTAATCCGCTCCGATGGAGCCCGTCGCTACCCCTTGGATAATTCCTGCCCTGCCCGTGCTCTGGCCTTGCGCTGGCGCGCGTTCCGTAGACGTCCCTGCACGTGATGTTCCAGTGCGACGGCTGCCGCTCTGGGGACTCTGCGGGGAGCGGGGCACCGACGCATATTGCTGCTGAGGGTGTGGCTCAGGCGTTGGCCCCCGCCGTGGTGGACGGTGAAGAATATTGGACATGGTGGAGAAAGAGCTGTATACTCCCGAAGGGGTGATAGGCTACCGCGTGTTGTTGACTTGTCCCACGCTCACCCCTTCCCGAATCCCGGTGAGTTCAGCACAGAAGTTCGCAGAAAAGATGGCTACAGTATTTCCTGGACTCAATGGACTCCATGGGTTGCTTCGGTCCATTTAACTCACCGACAACGACAGAGATCGTTGGTTGAGGACATGGTCCCGTTGCCAGATGGCAGAGTCTCGGACAGATTTAGTCTGGGACCTCGTTGGAGACAGGGCTGTCCCAGACCGGTACATAGAAGACCGGCACGTAAGCCTGGAGAACGCTCTCGACGCTCAAACGTCGTGTACAGCCCGGCGGGAACGGACGAAGGAACTGCCAAGCAAGCCACCGCCCCAGGCATCGACCGATGCTGGGTTGGGTCGATTCAGACGAGCCTCTTTCGAGGCTTACCAGGCAGTGAGGGAGAAAATCGGGGAGGCGGTGCGACAGTGCGTGATCGACAACGGTCATGGGGGAGGTCCCAAGTAATGTAATACAAGCAGACAGAGTAGCGTTAGCAAGAATAAAGTTATACCGCGAGCGCATGCGGCAGGGTTTCCGCGCACGGTCCCACAAATGTGAAATCTGCTTCCACGGCGGCGTTGCCCTGCATCGACTCCAGATTGAACACCGCAACCTTGCCGCCGCGCTCCTTGACCGTCTTAGCAAAACCGGCCGCGGGATATACCTTGTCAATGGGTGTTAAGGTTCGAACACAACACACACGATTTGGGGATGCAACTCACCGTCGTGGACGTGCCGACGAGCAACAGCAGGTCGCACCAGTTCATCCGCTTCGCGATTTCGCCCATGTGGAGTGGCACTTCCCCGAACCACACAACGCCGGGGCGCAGAAGACCCCCGCAGCGCCCATAGCGGTTGCTCGTGCAGTTCGGGCCGCCGCAGCGCGGAAGCTGGTCCACTGGGATAACGAAAGAGGGGTCGTTGAGGTCTGCCTTGGACAGGGCCTCAGAGCACGGTGTGGGCGTGTAGGTCCGCTGGACGTGCGCGCAGGAGGTGCAGCGCGTCTCGAAGATGCAGCCGTGCATCTCCAGGATGCATTTCTCTGCGGCTGATCTGTCCGCGGGCGCGAAGGAGGACAGCACGCGGGAGGACAGCGCATCCATGTTCTGTGTGATCAAGAGCGGCGCGGGCCACTTTGGATCAAGAGATGGCGCGATCCGCGCCAGCGTCTCTGGCAGACAGAACGTCGCTATCGCGCGATGGGCGGCGTTTGGTTCGGCGTCGAGGCATCTGTACATCGTCCAGTGTTACTCAATGAACGGCGAGCGTATGGTATAACCAACCCTTGGCGCCGCACATGATAAAATTGCCAGACCTTACTGGGGTCCTCTTTGAAAGCTTCAGGTTTGGCGAGCTTCGTTTCATCCTGATCTCGCTCGGTCAAGGGAAGAAAATATACAGCATTGAGTTACAAAATTCAGCCAAAGGCCACCGAGACCGCGATAGGTGGGTATTCCTAAAAAATTAAGTCGCCAAGAAAGCGGCAGGAACTTGATGTATACCAGATGCGGCCGAAAGACCCGCGCCTGCGACGATAATTACGTTCTTTGAGGACGCCAGAGATTTACGAAAGGCTGAAAGCACGTCCTCTGAGACTGCCACCATTTCTGTCCAGTCGATGGTTCTGGTCAAGTCGGACCAAAGTCGGACCAAATAACTCCAACTTCACCGTCGTGATCACGTTATCGCGTTTCTCTGTCTTCTACCACCACCATCTTCGTCTTTCTGAGCTGAACACTGGTCCTATACGCCTCGATTCCTTCTTTTAGACTCTTTAATCGTTCATAATCCTCGTGGGAAATGCCCGATTGTCCTCCGACCCCCGTCATCAGACGACGCGCCCAGAGGCTCGCTTCGCACCCTTACATGCGTTTTGAGACTGATTTCCGTGCTTCCCTTCCGAATGCTACTCACCATCTCGCTAAACAAGACAGTATTCAACCCGATAAGATCCCCACTCATTCTCAATATCCCTCGTTTCGCCGTGCTATATCGATTGAGGGTCCTGGAATCATCAACCCGTCCAGCCCACCTGGATATATGCGCGTTTCCAGCGATTCTGTGTCCCCTTCTCCACCAATAGACTCTCATTCTCCCTTTGTAACCCCGATGGCACCACGTAGATCACAATCGTTTCCTCCAATCACCAGCCATCCCCTAGAAAGCATCCAGGAAATGGACCTCGAGGAGACATCTTCTACCTCCGCATGCGAGAGTTCTCCGAGTGATGAGACTGACGCTTCCTCTTGGCCCATAATCTTCAACCCCTCCACCAGTCGTGCTGGATTGTCATCTCCCTCGACCGTACCATGCAAGAGCTCAAATTACCGCATGGCTAGCTTGGAAAGTATCGAAGAGTATGAAATCGAGGACGATGATGCCGAAGACTTCCCTCCTGTTAGCAGCTCCCCGGGTCGCTCCTCAGACTCGTTCTTCCCTCATCACGATTTCTCTTCCTCTCCTCAAACTTCCGACCACGACTCACACTCTCCCGACACGCATATACTGGACCCTGACGCTCCCTTCATTGAAGCCGCCACCATTGGTGCACCAAGCGAAGAAGACTTTGGTTCCAAACTGAACAAGTTGCTCGTTATTGCCGCTCGCCAACGCGAGCGGGGTGTGGAGATGGAGACCGACAAAGCTGCCCGCAGTCTCTCCGTCACTCCAGACTACGTCGCGTCGCCAGGCCCGCCGCATGGCGATAATTTCTCCCAGTGCACATCGGTGAAGAACAGCTTCGGGCCTCGGTCGTACTCGTGGTCTTCATCATCGTCTGGGTCCACTGGTATTGAATCTTGCCATTGCAGCGATTGCGACCAATCGGAATCTACGACGCGAAGCCAGTCTATTTCTTCTTCTTCTACCTACACTGGATACGCTGCAGATCTAGACTCATCTCCTTCTCTCCACACTGCTCCCTCTTCGCTTGCTTTGATGGCTCAATTCCGGTATATTTTCTGCACTTCGAGCACTTCAGTCATTTCCCTAACCCCTGGGCCCGACAGTGATCTACACTCTACAACTCCAACCCCAAAACTTGTCACTGATACCTTTTTCGTTCCCTCCCCTTTTCGCTTGGCCAAACGATCCTATTCATCCCTTCACGAAGATACGACCCACTCAAACAGCTACAAGAAGAGCAAGTCTAACAACTCACGCTCATCTTCTTTCTCGTCCCGCTCCAAGACCTCTGCTCCCACTAACAAAACAACATTATCTCGCGTGCCGGCCAGCTTGCGCAAATCGCTTTCGCTACGATCCGAAGCTTCGCAATCCTATGTTTGCCCGCATATCTGCCTGTTCGCTGGCGTTCTAACCATACGTTATCGTAGAAACCGCCTTCGCCGCCTTCTGCGGATCTCATCCCGACTGCGCCAAATACGCCCTGCCAGCCGAAGACGGGAAGGTCCATCGTCGACGATGTGTCGCTGACTATTCCGTTCGACGTCCCGATCATTGCTCCGCCTCCGGAGCATGTCGCACGGCTTCCACTGACCAAGGAGGCGGCTGCAAAGATCAGGATCGGGAATCTGCTTGCGAGGGAGGGACGTTTCAGGGCGGCGGATAAACTGGACGAGGTAGGGGTGGACTCGATTGCTTCTGCTGCGTACGCCCAGGAGGAGCGGGAGTTGGAGCGTCTGAGGTGGGAACACGCTCTTGGCGTGGGGCCGGAACTGCGCCGTGAGGTCGTTGAGTGGATCCTCGAGGTGTGTGCCATACAAAATCTCCATCGACGACCCCTTGAGCAACTGGATCCAAGGTCCTGCCAAAGAAATCCCTGTACCGCCCACCCATCTCGACCGCCTCCCGCCTAATTCGCGCTTCTTCTTTGGATTCCTCCTGCTCCATGTACTCGTCTGGCGGCTACGACGATGAGGTGAAGCCCGATCTCATCGACCAACTGCTTACCTCGCCGGAGACGCGCTTCCACGCCGCGTATATGTTCGCGCGCTATTTCTACCTCGTTATGGGTGACAGCGAGGAGAGGCAGAAGGTCGAGCGGATGCAGCAGGCGGCCGTGGCGGCGCAAAACGAAATGCCGTACGACCAGTCGATCCCGCCTGATGGCTGGGGTCTCGTCGCGTGGGACTGTTGTCTTGCGTGTCTTGCTATCAGTGTCAAGGTTTTGGTGGTCCACTGTCCACACCAGTACTCAGCTGATTTCAATCCTTAGATCCATCGCGACGTTCTGGAGCCCCTTGAACCGGTACTCTCTTGGGAGTTCGAGGCCATTGCGCCCCACCAACTCACATACGAAGATCTTGAGGTAATCGCTTTGTTGTCTGCTCAATTCGATTTTGATTCGATTTTTGGAGCACAGATTGCGCAGCGCGACGTTCTTTCTGCCTTTGAATACTCTCTAGGCGGAACTCCCCAGCCGATCATGGACGAACTGTGGCCCGCACTTCCTTCCCTCCAACAGCTGCTGGATTTCGAGGGAGGGTGGAAGCACGCGCAAAAAGAGGCTTGGTGTCTGCTTTTCGACGCGGTTGCGGGTGCGGAACTCTTCTTCATTCACAATATTGATCATGACGCATCCCGGACAGAGCCCGACATCCTCAAGTTCCCCGTGTCCCTCTTGACCGTTGCGGCGTTATCGGAGGCGCTTGTGACTGCTCTTGTCTCCAAGTACAAGTACGATGCGTCGGTGAACGGTCAGATCACTCGGCGGCGGCCTCGGAAATCCCAGTCCGATATCAAGAAGGTTGAGGAGAAGGTCGTGGACAAGGCTGAGAGGGAGATCGAGGGGGTGGTTCAAGATATTCAGGCCATTGTCGGGATTTCGGATGTGTGTCTCGTCGCTTCTTCTACGGTCGGTTTGGCTGCTGATCTGGAACATTTGCAGGCAAGGCTGAAGGTTTGTCGACGCTGGTTACGCGCCGCCTCGAAGCATTTAGCCTAGCCGTTGGACTTGTATGACCATGTTGATATGTAAATTAGCGGCGATGTTTTGGGGAACAAGACATGCTCTTCGTCAGGTTTTCGGCCGCCTACTACGAGTACTAGTATGTCGGCGTGACCTGGCGTGCTAGTCTGCGAGGCGTGCAGGAGTGCAGCGTGCTACTTCGGTCTCTTCACTTCCCTGCTTGGCTGTATTCTCCCTCTTTTAATCCTTCCTCGGTGTTACCTAACGTGCAGCCTTATCCGTCGAGAGTTATTTACATGAATCAGTTAGTATTACAGTGACAGTGTTGGCATCGACCGGAATCCTTTTTAAGTTGAAATCAGTCCTCTAACATTCCGGTGCGAGGAGACATCGAAATATGGCGCCGGCGTGAGCCTCTCTTGTATAGGAACTTATTATTGGCTTGTAAACGGAGCACTATTGTTCTCCGAATCTGGTTCTGTGTCTGCGAGTCCCGTCACCATTGCGCACCTTTGATTAACACTAGACTTGTGCGAAGCCCTGAACGGGAGCAACCCAAAATAACCATTCGTACATAGAACAACTCTTTGCCATTGCATCTTCTTGTTGTCTTATCCTGCTCAAGTATCCTCCCAACTCGGTGGGTGAACAGCAACGGCCGTCAACATCCCTCTTTCGTGGAGCTGATACAACACTGCCTGGAGATATTGAATCCCGCGTTGTTGAGCCAAATGACCCGTGCGGGACACGATCCGGACAACAACATCCCGTAAGGCCGGGCGGTCCCGGAGTTGCTCGAACGACAAAGATTCCATGAAATGGTGTAGCTCATCCGGGTTTCGAATGTTCAGGTTGAGAACAAGATGTTCGACAGTGTGCGACGCCGTGTCCAGGGCATGCATCGCATCGTTGAGCGGATTGTGCTGCCCTTGGCCTTCGATCTCCTCGATTTCACCCCAGTTCAGGTTGACCGAGATTTCCAGCGTCCGAAGGCCCTGCATCTTCTCAAGATCGGGGTTTACATCGAGGGCTATTTAGCAAGCAGCCATGTTAATTTGGTAGAAGCATCAGGAAAATCTGTGAAAACACGCACAGAAAATGCTCCGCAAAATCAGATGATAGGTCTCGACATAAACAGCGCTGTCTAGAAGCTGCTGGACAATATCCATCGTGTTTGTATCGACCATAGTATGTAGCTGTCGGAGACATTTGAGGTCAACGGCATGAATCGCCCAATGGAAAAGCTTGGGAACAAAACTAATGAGGTGCAGGGAGGAGAGACGCAGTTGATGCACCTCTAGGGAGGTGCTGTCTGGATCATCGTCGTAGGACCAGGGGTCGACAGACACATTCAAGAAAGATGCAGATTCGAGACTGGCGGGAAGGGATCGAAGCAAAGACAAAAGCCTCGCGTGTGTCTGCAAGCGAGCCTCCTTGAGTCCGATGGATGAGAGCGAAGATCGAGTGATCAGGGCGTAAATTGCTTGTTCGCAGTTCGAGTGGAAGTAATTCCAGTTGCAGATCCGGATGTTCAAGCTCTCCAGGTTGGTGAACACGGAGAGGATTGTGGGGAAAATATCTGACTCCATCCACACGCACGGCTCATAGAAGCCAGGTTGAAAAAGGTGCAGCGTTCGAACGTGCTGTCCTAGGTGCGGAGATGCTGAGAGCACGTCTGCAAGACGTTGCAAAATGGGAATGCTGTCACTTTCCGGAGGCAGAATCGTGAGGTCAGAGAAAATCAGCTTTTGGCTCGTCGGTCGAAACGAGCGAGCCACGAGCGCGCATGAGTTGAGGGTTTCCTTGTCTGCTGAGTCGGTCTTGCCAAGAATGAGCTCGATCAGCTCCTGCGGACAAGTCCCACGAAACGCGCCGTCACGGTGTGCCATGTGGGTGCAGCTGCTGAATTCTGGCTCAGCTGGGTCTCCAGTGTCCTCTGTAAAGATGGACACTGCAAAGAACGAACGATGATAGTCTATCGAGACAGCTGAAAACCGGCTTGTTCCGATAAGCGGCGTCCCATCTTATCACGGAATGATGGACGATGCACAACCAAACAACCCATTTATTTTATTTCACGCGTCCTGGACCATGACACGCGAATTCGGCGCGTGCAGACGACTTCAAGACTCTCACCACCTCTACGGCACAATTTGGAGAGAGAGACTTTTCCCTGGTCGATTTCCACATCCTATTTGTGCCGTAGGAGTCGGTCAACTTGAAGACACCCCTGAGTTCTGTCTTTTCGCCTGGTATTGACCAAAGGACAGTACTGGAAGGCGATTCCATGATCTAGACATACCAAAGCCCATACCCTGCGAATTTCGCGCTCGGAGGCGTCCCCGCCCGTGAAACTGGAGAGCACCGTTGTTACGCGCTCTGCCTTGAAGGCTTCGCGCAAATCTGACGCGAAGTCCCCTCCCTCCCCGCCGGTTTCGCCTCGAAAGCGCAAACTAGACCCAGCAGAATCCACCAACGCCGCAGAGCCGTCCAAACGGGCGAAAAACGTGTCACAAACGACCCCCGCGAAACACGGTCGATTCTGGGCTCTTGACGGGAACGTGATTCTTCAGTTTGGCTCGGTGGCGTTCAGGGTGCATCGCAGCCGATTGTCTACGCAGTCGGTCTGGTTTGAGAAGCTTTTTGAGAGGCGAGCAGGGCGGGAGGAGCCTTTGGAAGCCGACGAGGAGAATATCAAGGATACAATGGTGGAAGATCTAGACGGTGCGATGCGTACGATCTCGACGCGCTCGTGGCCATGTCAGATTTCGAGGCTTTGCTTACCGCGATGGAGGACTCTATGTGCGTTCCCCTTAATTCTTCGGTGTCTGGAGTTCACACTGCATACACAGCGACTTCGTATACTCGCGTCCGGCTGTTCTCACATCCATGGCTATCTTCCGCGCCGCAACTGTATTTAAATTCCCGAAATTTTTAACTTTCGCGAAGACGCACCTTCTTGAGGAATTCCATCCCGATCTCGCCAACTTCAACTCGCGGCACGTCGCGCAAAACCCTGTTGCCGCTGTGGTCCTCGGAAGGAACTGGGATTTTCCACGTATCCTCAAGCGCGCCTTCTACGAGCTCGCACGTGCTGAACCCGAACCATTTCCCACTGATAAGGAGGGTGGACTGGCCGAAGCGCCGAGCCCGCTCAAGGGCTTGGAGATGGACGACATTATTCTCCTGAATAATGCCCAAAAACGTTTGGCTATGGCATGGTTGGCCGTTTTCCCTTCCACCGCGGGGGAAGCTTGCCCGGAGAGGAAGCCCTGCACCTCGGCGTCTCAACGCCTTTCCGTATGGTCGGTAGTAGCTAGAACTGATCAGGTATTGCAGAAATTCCACCGCGACCCAATCGGCGGTCTCGCTGCGCTGTCTGCAATGCGATGGAAAACGACTCACTCGTTCTGCGACAAATGCTATTCTGCGCAAAGGAAATCATTAGCCAAGATGCAAGGGCAGATTTGGGACGACTTGAATAACTGGCTCAATATTCCTGTAGACCATGTCGACGAGGAGTAGGACTACTGGTTCCCCTTCCAATGAATACCATTCAGACACCCTTGACGGTTGTAGAGAAACAGCAGCTATAAAGCAGGGACGGATCCTTTTTTGGACAGGGGCTCGGAGGAATCGGGCCGGCTTAAATGCCCACGTGATTACGCGTCTTTCACGACGTCACTTTCGTTCCACCACCAGCAACGATGAGCAAAGAGAAAGAGGAACGCCCATTTCATATGCAGGAACTGGACGACAATGTCACAGTTCTTCCAAAGGACGCCGATGTCCCACCAGAGTACGAAGCGGAAGAATCGACTACTATGGTTGATATAGGCACTATTCAAACGAACCCATTGACAGGTAGTTCTTCTCATATCTCTCTATGCTCGTTACCTACCTCAAATTGTAGAATATGCGGACTACAAATCGACCGGGAAAGGTCTTGCCTCGACGGCGCGGGTCTTACCAGATGGACGTATCGTTATATCTCTGGACCTCAAGAAGAAGCTACCGGATCTCCCTGAGGACCATGCACGAGATATCCAGGAATTCGCTGTCGACAAGACCGAGTGGAAACACTATCCGAGCATGAACATCGTGATTATGATTGTTGGAAGCCGCGGTTTGGCCCCTTCATAAAATAAACGGAGGCTTCTGACAAAAGCATCAGGCGATGTCCAGCCTTACGTTGCGCTGGGGAAGCTGCTTCTGGCCGATGGCCATCGCGTGCGGATAGCATCGCATGAAACTTTCCGGACTTTCGTCAACGAATCTGGCCTTGAGTTTTTTAATATCGGTGGTAACCCACAGGACTTGATGAGCTACATGGTCAAAAGTCCGCTTTAGAATATTTCATCCTGTTGTATCTCTGAATATTTGCAGATCCTGGGCTAATGCCGGGAATCACATCCCTCACAAACGGCGATATAGGCCGCAAACGGAAGATGCTGACCGAAGTTGGTATTTTCACGCTGTGTTCGAAAGAAACTGATTGATATCCCAAGATGATAAACGGATGCTGGCTCGCGTGCCATTCCCCTTGTCAACAAACTGGACGCACGTTCGCCGCGGACGCGATAATTTCCAACCCCCCGGCATTCGCGCATGTCCATTGCGCAGAGGCACTTGGAATCCCGCTTCTGCTGAGTTTCAGTACGTTTTAGCTTCTCTATATATGATTTTTTTGTTTTTGGCTCATTCCGTTTAGCTATGCCTTGGTGCGGTCGACGCGAGTACAATAAAATCTGGTCTAATACCACTCCAACAGGAGTCCAACTGCATCCTTTCCACATCCACTGGTCAACATCAAGTCATCAAACGCCGAGAGCGGCCTCACTAACTATCTCACCTATGCTCTGGCCGACATAATGACTTGGCAAGGGTTAGCTCTTCTCTGCCTCCGTGAATTTCCATTTGAACAAACGGCCACAAGGATTGGAGATCTCGTAAATAATTTCCGCACGCGCACGCTGGGTCTTGAGCCTCTGTCACTGCGCTCCGGTCCGAGTCTCGTGGATCGCGTGAAAATCCCATGGACATATTGTATGAGCCCTGCGCTGGTCCCCAAACCGAACGACTGGAAAAACTACATCGGTACGCTTCTTCCTCCCCTGAGACCGTATGGGTTGCCGAGACAGATCAAACATTACAGATGTCGTTGGATTTTATTTTCTCGATTTGGCGACGAGCTACACGCCTCCGGACGACCTCGCAGCATTCCTGGCTGCTGGAGAGGCCCCAGTGTATATTGGGTTTGTGATTTCCTTTTGGGGATCTTGGTTGCATGTTAATCGTTCGGTAGCTTTGGATCTGTCGTGGTGGACGATGCAGAGGCCATGACCAGTAAACAACAGACGAACATGGATATATTTCCCACTGCTTACTTAGTTTACAGAGACCATTTTTGAAGCCACGGCGCAGGCGGGCGTACGGGCTCTTGTTTCTGCCGGCTGGGTCAGTCGGCCGACCTATTGTCACTAAAGTTCTATTTTAACGGCGCGATATCAGGGTGGTCTGGGAGGCACGTCCATCCCGTCCCACATTTTCATCCTCGGGAATGTTCCTCACGACTGGTTGTTCGACAACGAGCGAGGTGCGTAATTGTGATGCTGTTTGGTTGAGTACTTACGGGTCATCTTACTCGGGAAGTATCGGCCGTCGTCCATCATGGAGGGGCCGGAACCACTGCAGTGGGCCTGGCGAAAGGCCGCCCGACGGTCGTGGTCCCCTTCTTCGGAGACCAAGGGTTCTGGGGTTCGTTTTTCAACCATTCATGGTTCACTACCCGAAAATAGTAATACGATGATGATACAGGCAGCATGATCCACAAGGCTGGCGCGGGGCCAGAGCCCATCCCGCATAAACACCTCAATATCGAGAACCTCCGGGACGCGCTCAAGTTTGCCATCAGCCCAGCGGCCAAGAGCGCCGCAAAAGGAATGGCGGAGCAGATTCATCGAGAGGTGGGGCACGGATCGTGATTATGTTGCGATATTGATCCTCATGCTCTATATTAGGATGGCGTTCGAAAAGGCGTTGACAGCTTTTATCGACACTTGCCGCTGCTCAACATGAGATGTGATCTCGATCCATCCAGGCTTGCAGTCTGGTGGTCGACAGAATACGTGCGCTATTATTATCCTCTCTCTCCTTCAACCAACCTGAGCTGGTTCCATTTTGAACCCTAGTGTCTGAAGCTCAGCGGCTTTGCCGCACAAGTGCTGATAGATGCGAAACTTTTGGAGATGTCTAGCTTGGACCCACATCGTAAGACAAATCCTCTCAGTTGAATAGATTTCGACAACTGTCGGAATTAGGGTCGAAGGAATACGAGACCCGGAAGCAAGTAACGGATCCCGTCACCGGCGGCGCGAGTGCCATCTATTGGACGGTGACCCACTGGTACGCAGGTATCGCACAAATATTCTAGTGAGCGTTATATGTATAACGTCAGTTCTTTCCCGGCTAATCATGTTTACTTCAGTTCGCCCGTGAAGGGGATCGTCAAAACAACCACCGCGATCCCTCGAGGTCTGTATCTCCGCTTCACCACTACTCAGAAATTACAACTTGTCAGGTGTCATGGATATTGTTACCTCGGTGCAAGAAGGGTTCTACAATACCCCGAAGCTGTATGGTTCGAAAGTACGCAAGCCGGGCAAGGTCACAGATTTTGCAAGCGGTCTCAAGGAAGGCGGCAAGGTGCGTTCTTCCCAATGCGGCAGTGTTGGTTTAACTTGACTGGCAGGGGTTGTTTTACGGATATTACGATGGAATTACTGGCCTCATTCGCGAACCTTATGAAGGGGCCCAGAAAGATGTAAACGATGCTTGCCGTCCTTTTGAACGAAGAGCTCATTTTTTTCGGCAGGGATTCGTTGGAGCCATAAAGGGTTCACTCCGCAGTTGTAAGTCTGGTTTGGTCTTGACTTGCCTTTGTACGTCTGATTTCCTCTTAGTCGCAAACGCAACAATCCGCCCCGCAGGCGGAATTGTGGGGCTCATCGCTCATCCTGTTCGCGGCCTCTGGAAGAGCGTTCAATCGCCGATGGCTCGAAAGCAGGAGCAGCAACAACGCCAAGTCAGGATATCTGACGGCGTCGAGGCCGTCCGCGGAAGCCCGCAAGCGCAACGTTCTGAGATGGTGCAGAAGTTCAAGCAACTAAAGGCAGGAACAAAGGAGCGGCAGAAGAAATATAGGGAGATGGCTGAGGCGGAGATGTACGAGGAGCAGAGTTTGAGCAAAGGCAAAGAAGGAGACTCGCCTATGTCGCCGCAGAGCGCCACCAGCTCGATGTCACCTAATTCCTCTACCCCACCAACTCCGCAAGAAATCGAGGAAGAAGAAGATGCAGCGTATCACCGCGACCTCGACACGGCGATGAAGTTGTCTTTGGCGGAGCAGAGGGGATACGACCGAGCGATGGCGCAGATGAGTGGTCGCAAGGATACCGAAGGTAGCCACAATGTCAAGTAGGAACTACCTTGTCAATGTAGCGTCAGCCATCGAGCTCCAGATCCAACAGTGCATCAAGGTCGGGCTCAGGATTGCTGTCCCGATCTTTTTCTTTATCGACGACGACAACCGCGGAAGCCCTCCCTCTCCCTCTGCCGCGGCTCTTTGGTTTCCGCCTGCGGCTAGGCATAGAGTCGTCGTCGTCATCGTCATCATCATCGTCCCGCACGGCCGGGCGCCCCCTGCCTCGGCCTCGCCCGCGCGGTCTGCCGGCTCGCCCCCGTCGTGTGCCAGGAACAGCTCTCCCTCGCGAGCTCAGCGTGGGGGTCGGCAGGACGTCATCCTGGTCGTTGTCGTTGTCCCCCTCGAAATAATCGTTCCGCGTAGTCACCCGATCGCTCCGCCGTTCGCCCGCCAAGGCCGTACTGATCTCCTCCTCCCGCTCTTCGAATGTCCGTTCCTCGTCATGCAGGAAGCCCTGGATATCCGGCGGTATCTCCTGCATCGCAATGCTCGGCGCGCCTTGCAGATACCGCAGCTTGTTCTTAATGCTGATGGTGATGCGCTGCAAGGAGGCCGGGGAATTTTGGTTGTCAACTTTTCCTGTGAGCGGGGGATGAAGCTTGAATTGCGAGTCTTTGAAGAACGAGTCATAAACGGTAGCCGGGAGTTCATTCGGAATTTCTGCGCCAACGAGTACGGAGGTTTCATACGTCCAGCATCGGCTGACGTTCTTGATCGTATAACCCCCGCCGCCGACGACCAAGAGTGGGACGTTGAACTTCCGTACGAAATTGACACATTCGCCGTGGGCCGCGATTGACAGATTGAAAGCACCAAGCCGATCGCAGCCGAGAGAGTCTGCACCGCACTGGAGAACAATAGACGTTGGTCGAAAAGCGCTGACGGTGTCTTCGATCACAGACTTGAAAATGGTCAAGTACATGTCGTCGTCGATGCCGTCCTGCAACGGAACATTGAGACAAAAATGTTTGCCGAGCCCGTAGCCGTTGTCGTCCAGCTTTCCCGTCCCAGGAAAGAATTCCCCAGTGTATTTATGGAAAGACACGGTCATCACCCGGTTGGTCTGGTAGAACGCCAGCTCGACCCCGTCTCCGTGGTGAATATCAATGTCGATGTACAGTACTCGGGGATGGTATCTACATAGCATTGAGCGCTATATCTACTATCAAGGAAATCGGCTGACCTCAGCAGTTCGAGAATGGCTAGAACGATGTCGTTGACGTAGCAAAATCCACTTGCTTCACCACGTTTGGCGTGATGAAGTCCCCCAGACCAGTTGATGGCAATATCGGTGGTCCCGGCGCACAATTTGCGTGCGCCAGCAAGGGAACCGCCGGCATACATACGGCAGAAATCGTACAGATCAGCGAAAATGGGACAGTCTTCTCCGCAGTTGAATGTGTCTATCATCTGTCGCATCTCTGACTGGTTTTTGGGAGTTACTCTTCGGATACGAAGATAAATCATAGCACATCCGCAAAGAAGCAGGTTGCGTACCTTGACAAAAATTCAATGTAGTCACTATCATGATATGCTTCGAGTTCTGCTCGAGTAGCAGCACGGACATCATAGATATTCTGGATCTGTTTGTCGAGCCCGTATCCCATCACTAGAGCGTTTGTTAAAGTCAGTCTGTGAGGCTTCATTGGGTGTCGTTCCTAAAAGTTGAAATGCTGTATGAGCAAAGGCTGAAATACATTTTACAAGTAACCAACCCCGTAGTGGTGTGCGCCCACGCCTTTGGGAAAGTAGTAGGAAACAATAGGACGCGAGTGGGCCTCCACCATATATAAGCATGCTGAATCAGCCACAAAACGGGAGAACATACCGCAACACGTTCAGAGATTGGTTGTGCGGTGCCATGAGAGCCTCTGTCAAAGAAATACGGAGAGGAGGAGAACGTGGTGGCCTGGCTAGACCGGACCATAACTTGGTTCGAGTTCAAAGTTGAAACTGACGAGCCAATGGTTCCAAAAGTTGTCCAATATCGTTAAAGAAGCTTTTCAAAGGTAGAATTCAAACGAAGAATTCCAGGTTATGGGGAATGCTGACGAGGGGATGAGAGGAAAGGAAGATGAACTGTCGGCAGAAGCCGAGAGCCGACACCAAATAAGTAACAAACAATCCCCATTTGCCGGCCCCTTCCCATAAAGATGCGGCCCATTTTGCTCTGGTTGGTGTCCATAGCTATCGCATCGGACACCGCTTGGGCATCATGGGGAGATATGGACCCCGAATTCGAAAACTGCTTGACGCGTTGCGGGAACTCTAGATGCGGACCAGCTCACAGTGTCTCTCTTTCCATTCCTCTGCGCCTTACTCGATGGACCTGTGAAGATGACTGCAAATACACGTGTATGAACGAAATTACCACTCGGAACATCAAGCTCGGTGACCCGGTTCACCAATATTACGGAAAATGGCCGTTCTGGAGATTGGCTGGGATGCAGGAGCCTGCTTCCGTTGCCTTTTCCCTCCTGAATTTCTGGACACACGTCAGGGGGCTTGCCAAAGTCCGGAGAGACATCCCAGACTCTCACCCCATGAAGATGTACTATATTGTGTGGTCATTTACCGGCCTCAATGCCTGGATCTGGTCCGCTGTCTTTCATACGCGAGGTCAGGCTTTCTGTAGCTGTATTCATTAGCGGCCACCGCTGACCCTCTACAGACAACTCAATCACCGAGAAATTGGATTATTTTTCCGCGGCATTGACAATATTGTATGCCTTGTATTACACCGTCGTCCGCCTCTTTCACCTCTACCCGACCCCGCGAAGAACCAGACTCACTCTCTCAAACCCGCACCCTCTACCCATAAGCAGCCCGACACATAATGCTTGGTCACTCCTCTGCATCTTCGTATACCTCGGCCACGTCTCCTACCTGATGCTCCTCCCCCGCTTCGACTATACGTACAACATCGTATTTAACATGGTCATTGGCCTTTCGCACAACGCCCTATGGCTGATGTACTCGCTCCCAGCGTCCTTGTCCATCATCCGCCGGTTCCCTGGACGCCCGAAATCATATCGGCCTTCATTCGTGACCAATGCCGCCGTATTTGTGGCATTGACGACTGCCGCCACCACGCTGGAGCTGTTCGACTTCCCGCCCATCCTGCGTGTAATCGACGCGCATTCTCTCTGGCATCTCGCCACTGCGCCGATTGCAGTATTGTGGTACGGATTTTTGTTGGAGGATGCTCGGGATGAGAGCTGGAGGGAAAACAGGGTGTAGCATTGGTATGTACGCCCTAATGTATTGACAAACACCTGATGTTGCCACAGATAATTAAAAACTGTAAAATCTTGTCTCAATTTGTCTCTGTTATGATACAAGGCAGCTGGTTACGTCACGACATGTGATTACACGTCCGTCTCTGCGCGCTTTCAGCTTGTTGGAGTTCTACCACGACTGATGATAGGCCAAAGTCTCCCAGAATACTACTTCATACGGGTCTGCATTGCAGCACTTCGCCTGGTTGCTCCGACTAGCTTTGTCTATCTGTTTGCGTGCGCAGCAACCAACAGCATCCTCGTGTCCCCTGTTTTGGCAGCGGTCGCCGTTTGCGAGGCTTCATTCTACGTCATATTCATTCTTCGACGCAGGCGGTTTAACGAGGTTCATAGCCATCCATTTGCTGGAAATAGCCTGTATCCTGAACTTGGCTGCGTCTAGACAACACCGCCAGTCCCGCCCCGACTAGAGCGCTCACAGCGTCGCGCTTTGTTCGAAAAATGCGCGTCGCAGATAACGTCGGACTATCCCTCTGGCTGGTTTCTCCCACCCAATTCCGACATCAAGCGCGAGAATGTGCGAGAGTGGATCCTGTGGGCCTTATTTGCCTCCACTTTAGAGCACGCGTCCCCTGAATGGGACGAGGAGATCGACGAGTATATATCCACCGTAGAGAAATCCATCGGACGCAAGCTCGAGCCCGGGCGGACTCCCGATATCCAGAGCCTTAGACTGTCCTTTGACCCCATATACGCGTTGCATCGGCCGCTGATCTGGTATATAGTGCGTATTCCGTGCTGTCTTGCGTTCTGTTGCTTAAGGGATTCACAGATTATAGCGCTCGTAGATACGCTTACATCTGTTATCTTGCTTTCGTTGGGGTTCAAGCATCATGCGCCGCGGCGTAGTTACCTCAACGCATTCCCGCCGCGTCCCATGCTGACCCTCCTGTCTAAACCGGCCGCAACGCCTCATTTCCCTTACTGGTACCGGCCACCACGGCCCGGTGGCCAGGCTAAAACACCAATTCTCTTCCTACACGGCATCGGCGTAAGTCTATGTGAAACATGATGACTCGTAACTGACGTCTAGTAGGTCGGGCTTTATCCATACGTCCCTCTGTTCCGGGACATACTGCGAGCCGACCCCACTCAGTCGCTGCTCCTCATCGAGTTCCTCCCAGTGAGCATGCGCATGACGGGTCCCATGCCGCCGCGGTGGACGACCCTCGAAGCCATAAACACCATCCTCGAGGACCTTCGCATCCCGCAAGTCGTCCTGGCTGCGCACTCCTATGGCACCTTTATCGCCGCGCACATCGTTGCCCCACCGCCGGACGCCGCGTCCACAGGCGACCCCGCCCTCACGCTGAACCGCAAGGTCGTCTCGCTCGTCCTCGTCGACCCCATCCCTCTTCTGCTGCACCTCCCTGCGGTCGCGCACAACTTCCTTTACCGTGAGCCCGGTGTGCAGCGCGCGAACGAGTGGCAGCTGTGGTACTTTGCCAGCCGCGACGCGGACGTCGCACGCGTCCTAGGGCGGTGCTTCTTTTGGGAGGAGGGCTGTTTATGGCGCGAGGACCTGCAGAAGTTCAGCATGGAGGGCGCGAGTGGACGCCGCGTGACCGTCGTGCTCGGCGGCGGGGACCAGATCGTGCCGAGTGCGGAGGTGCGTAAGTACCTCACTAGCAATGAGGCGGGAGAGTGGGCACGGGTTGGTGGCGGGGCGGAACGGTGGATGAGCCGGGAGGGGCGGCTAGAGGTGCTTTGGTTTGCTGGACAGGACCACGCGACGGTGTTTGAGACGAAAGAGCGCAGGAAGGTGCTGATGCGGACTTTGGAGCCCCCCCGCGCCTCGTATGGCGCTGTAGACGCGCGAACTAATGGCGCCGGGCAGACTTAGCATATTCCACAGAGACAGGTTTTGGAAAAATGTACATGAATAATTCGCTATAGATACAAAAGTATGACCTATTAGATCTCAAAGGCATATATATACAGCATTGACCCCGTCCCGTGTATCACGAAGACAATCCAAGCATGGCGAGGACCACATCCGCAGTCGCCCCCTCTGCGTTGGCGTCGCCGATGAAACCCAAATGCCCCTTCCCAAGCTGCGTAAACGCGACCGGAGTCTCGGTGAGATTCGTGGCATGGAAGCCCTCGGCATTCAGTTGCAAATGCCCGGAAGGAAGATAGAGCGCCGCGTCCGCCCGGACATCTTTTAGATGGAGGCCTGAAATGCTGTACGAATCCGGCAGGGCCGGGCTGCTACCCACGAGTGCGTGTTTCTTATTCAGAGCGAGGTCCGTCCTGCGCTGCAAGCCCATCTTCCATGGCAGGCCCCAGCCCTTGCGGAAAAATGCCTCCACCTGCTGCTCAGAAACATCCGTTTGCTTGTTTTTTTCGAACGTCTTGAAGGTCCCGCCGATGACGACGGTACCACCATTTCGCGCGTACGTCGCGAGTTTGGCTAGGAGGTCTGTGTTTTTCGGGAGGATGATTCCTGCGTCGGTGATGAAGACGCCAACGAGGGCCGGGGAGGACAGGAAGCTCTGCGCTTTCGTTTTGCTTTTGACCCGGGAAACGTCCACAACCTCGCGTACATGGGAGAGGGTGCTTCCTGGGATGGTTGTGGACTTGTTGAGGGTGAGGTGGACGACGAAAGGCGCGGTGGACGCCTGACTCGTAGACAGAACTGGATTGTCATTCTCCAGCAGGTCCATCATTGCAAGAAGCGTGAGGGCTTTGCGCTGTTTACGTGCTTCCTTGGCCTTGGCCTTATCGACAGCGTGTTTTACGGCCAATAAGGTATCCGACCCCAGAGGGCCCTTGCCCATGTACTTGGTGAATAGGCGACGCTCTCTGATCATCTCCTCATTGTGACGAATGAGGCTCCGCATATCGGGAATCCGGGTCTCTTCTCCCCACAGTTCAGGCAGGTTGGCCTTCGAATGAGAGTAGAGACATCGTTCCCCGAATTTACAGGAACCGAGGAGGAAGTACAAGCAGACATTTCTTCCTCTATCCAGGCTTTTAGCCGGTATTGCCACAGTTAGGGAGGAGCGCTCACTGATTATCTGGTATGCTTCTGGCGTCCGGCGCATGCGAGTATGCACAGCTCTCTCCCTTGGCGCACCCATCAGGATTGAGATTGTGGTGCTTGCAAGGGATGCCGTTGCCAACATGCTCGGAGTCGCCGTCACCTTCCGAGTCAGAGCTTTCTGAATCATCTTCCGAAACAAGCCACACTGGAAGAGGGGGTCGGGGGGCGCAGTCTGGGGATGGATATTCGTAGTCCCCGGATCCAGACTCATCATCGTGCTCGCCGTGGATCTCGCAGAGTCGCTGGACCGTAGCGAATTCTACTTGAGCCTCTACACAGCTTGGATCGTCTCTCAAGATGGTCATGAAATCTAGATGCACATTTTCTTAGAATTCAATCAACTGAGACGAAAAATAAATACCTGTCTTTGCAGCTTTGAGCTTGCGACTCTTCTTGCGTGCGAGGCCGCGCCGATATCGAGCCTTCGTCATCCGGGGGTCATGAATAAGCGCCATGGATGCGGCCTTTTCAGCCATTTCGTAACTGTCGTGTGTTCAGTCAAACTGAGAAGATTTTTTTCTTTCATGATGCGCACTCTCCGAGTTTTAGGTAGGTGGCAGAAAGGTTGGACATATAGACGGGCTGTGTGCCGAAAACTTCGACTGCAGAGTTGTACATTTCAGCCGCTTCCTGGTATTTCCCTTGTCGAAAGAAATCGTTTCCCTACAGTTCCAGCTAATTAGTTGCCACTGGGCGGAGTCCGCAACTCCACAATTTGAAATTGTGCACCCACCAGGTTTTTGTAGATATCGGCACTGGTTTGGCGTGTCTCCATCTCAGATTTCATGTCAGTTTGGGCGCCGGCGGGCCCCTTTGCTTTATTGCGAGATTTCGGCATGGCGGTCGAAAGGAAATCACAAGAACCAAACCGCGTTGAGTCACGGTCATGTGAGCTCGACCAGTCACAAACACGAATACACTCACCGCTGATCACGACAATCGTCAGCCACAGGCCTCGGCATACCATGAGCGCCAACGTCAAAGTACGATGCGACGTCTGCTTTGAATCATACACCCTCGACCTGTTTCGATTCCTACCGGCTTGCGGTAAACTCGTTCCCTCTGAACTTTTCCTTCCCTTTCATTAGGGTGTTTCACACATCCCAACTTGAGCCCCAACTCGGACCCCAACTTGAACCCCAACTCGGAGACCAAGTTGGGGCAGAAATCAAGTTGGGGTCCAAGTTGGATGTCAAGTCGTGCCTAACCCCTCGACTTGACATCCAACTTGGACCCCAACTCGGTGCCCCAACTTGGTGCCCCAACTTCGCTTAGTTTCGGCTACTCGGTCCATTTGCCGCACACTGGATTATGTAATTCCACTTCCCGCCGCCCTCCCGCCTGCCCGCCACCTCCCGACGGCCAAATGCATGGCGGTGATCAATTTAAAAATTAAACTTTTGCAAAGCAATGCAAACCTGATCCACACCACTTGCTGCAAACCAAAAATGACAACTTTTTCGATATCAAAGTTTCAGGTACAGTACTTGGAAACAACGTCGAGCTTGGGAAACAAAGATAAACTTGCTTCATGACCCTGAAAAACCCAGAAATAGTGGAGTGAGTTGGGGCTCAAAGTTGGGAGAGCAGCTGTAGGTGTTTCACACATCTGCCCCAACTTGAGCCCCAACTCCGACCCCAACTCGGCGAAGTTGGGGTCAAGTTGGGGTCCGAGTTGGGGTCAAATTGGGGCTCAAGTTGGGATGTGTGAAACACCCTATTGAGAATCGCAGGCCACGGATTATGCATTGTCTGCACCGAAAAGACGCACGAAAAGCGCAACTGCGCGATATGCAGACACCCAAAGGGATTCCAAGAGCCCGTCCAGATCTACCTCACATTCGCCGTAGAATCCACCCCCGCCGACAAAGCGCGCTCGGTCATCGACAATCTGGCGCGCATCGGGCCTGAATCGATACCGATGAGCGTGCAGAAAGCTGGGCGGAAGATTCGTCATGTTGTGCGGGATGTAAATCTCGAGGAGGGTGTTGCAGTGAGTTTTGTAATTCCCACCCCGAAAGTTGAATGAATACCGATCTCCCGACAGCGAGAATTGCTCGAGGCAGCGAAGAACCTCGACGAACGGGTCTTCCCGCTGTTCATGGAGCTCGATCTCGCCAACGACAAGGTCGCGACGCTCACCGCGAAGGTTGACAATCTGCGGCAGCAGCTGAAAGCAGCGGACGATCAAATAAGCCAACTGCGACGAGCTCTCACCGAGTCGCGAGGGGAGACCTGGGCGGCACTGGCAACAGCAGAGAAGAACAAAGGCGTGGCGCTCACGGAGCGGGCCGAGAACGCGCGCCTGAGCCGGGCGGTCCAAAGGCAGCTTACGGAGTCGAGCGCAAAGGAAGAAGAAAACACATTACTCCACTCGAAATTGACGAGGCGGGATAATCGCGTCTGTTTTCTTCTCTCTTTCCTCTCGATCTGCCTGTTCCAATCCACTTGTCGTCAGATATCCCTGCTGGAGAGGAAACTCAAAGTCCTCTCACGAACGGTGAAGCAGCCGCATCCGAAACCTGACGCCAACGACCCCGACGAGTCGCTACAGATCGACAACTCCGCCGAGGTTCGTATATGCATTCATATCTTTTCAAAGTCCTTCTCACCGGTTGCAGGGTATCCGAATACCACGCAAATCCAACGACTGGCTAGAGCCTGCGCGCATTGTTAGGAAGCCGTTGCGGCCCGGTGGCGGGGCTTTCGTGAAACGCGCTCAGACGATGCCAGATATTGAGCTGTAACTGTAGGTGTAACATCATCTGTGCATTGTGTTGTAGTCTGGTCACTGGCGCCTCCCCAAAGGCCCCGGGTGTCTCGGCCAGCTTCGTAATCCGCAACGGTGCAAACGCCGTCACCAAGCGATGGTAGCATTATATGTACTCCATATTCTCGGAACACCGCAAGCAACCGATGACGCGAAAGCGAAAAAGTACACGACCGACTCAGACCGGTGCGTACTCTGAGGTAATAAAGAATAATATTACAGGAGAATTATCTGCGTACACAACGAGTAGGATAGGTACACTAGACCATCTCCACCCTTTTATCTTTATCTTTATCTTTCAAACCGTCCAGGTAAGCCACGTCTTTTTCAGGCACGTCTGGCCCAACGGTATTGGTCGTAGACCACCTATTCATCCCGTCGGGACCAGGGGGTAAGACCACATGCGTCACAGACGCCTTCTCCGGGGGCGGCGAGCGCGACCGGCGCAAATTTGAAACCAAACGCCAAACGAACTCCGCGAGGCTATTGATCCCCCACGCGCGCAGCAGATCGCTTTGCGTGCCGAATATGAGAAAGGCCGCGGTGGGGACTGGTCAAGGACAATTGAACGGCTTTGAGTTTGGGTACCTATGGACGGATGGAGGGATGGTACGCACGCGAAGCCTGTACGATATACGGGAGGTCGTCGCCCGTGGAGGCCCAGAACGTTACGCATGCTCTACACATTGCCGGCCCCAGCGGTAATTAGCAAACAATTCCGCAGGAGAGACCGAAAAGCATGGCACCCACACTAGGGCCAGCAGCGAGTACGCGCTGAAGATCCCTACTCGGACGAAGATGTGCATCGGGGGCGCAGCGCCGAACTTGTTGGTGCTTGCACTAGGCCGAGAGAAAGTTTTGAAGGTCTTGTTGAGGCGGTAGAGTTTGACCCCGATGAGGACTACCATGTACAATAAATAAGATAAACCACGAGAAAGCAGCAGGTCGGCCGACCTTCGAAGACGAGGACCACGACCATGATCAACGCGCTCGTTCCAGGGACGATGTTCCTAATGCAGGTAACTAAATTAGCCTAGGTGAGAGGCCACGGGTTGGGAGGTAAGCGTACACGATGGGCAGGTCGATAGAGCAGTAGAAGAGGGTTCGGGATCGGGAGACTTTGTCGGGATTCATGGCCCCGACCTGAACCAGAACAATTTCTCGAACCCCGAATGAGAAATAGGACAAGAAAGGCACTCACCACAGCCAGGGCGGTCGCGAAGCCGACGAAAAGCACATATGGGCTAGATAAAAGCTGAAACCACTCAGATTGACGGATTCCGAGTCTATTAATTAACGGCACCAGTATAAACCGCCACCGCGCAGCCTTCCCCTGGTCCAGCGAGAACCAGAGCTAGATAGTGAAATATTGTTTGTCAATATCTTTGTGTCTAGAGAGAGTCACCTGCGTGGAGGATGAATGCCAGGCCGGCCGCGGAGGACCTAAGTGCGTGATATGAGGGGGAAATTAGGTCAGAGACGAAGCGAGTAGTGGCGTACATGACGGGCGTTCCGTATATGAACGCGGCCTGGATTACGCAGAGCCCGAGGGGCGGCTCCGGACTGAATTGCGTCCCAGAGTACAGCCTGCATAGCAAACCTTCCGTTCAGCCCGCCACAACGCAACGCAAAAGAAAGCCGACGCACAGAAGCGTGAATGAGGTGGAGTAGATGAACCAGGCGGCGCAGAAACTGATCAGCATGGGGTGGCGCTGGATCTTCTTGCAGATGAGCGACGTGAGGACGACGAGCGGGATGCCAAAGTGCCCGCCGAAGATTTGGAGGAACATGAACCCTGCAATGAGCGCGCTCCGTTTAGCTTGCGTTCCATCGGAGCCTGGGTGCAGCTCGAACTGGGTAACTGGGCAAGTTCTGGGAGTCAAAATACGCAGGGAGCTTTAGCAGACGGCGTACAACGAGAAGGGTCGGCCGGCGAGTTTATGAGGAACGAAAAGGCCATACTTATTTCAACCGGCGAATAAGAGACCAAGTCCAGGCGAACGATAGGAAGAAATAGAACGAGTTGGAGCTCGGTTCCACCGTGTAGAAGTTATTAACTTGCTGATCTGTCCGGCGCCGGGGATACCAGGCTAGGCGACCGCTAAGTGCAAAGCTATTTATTATACCAAGGGGGATAGAGTGGGCACCGCCGGCGGGTGATCTATTGGGATTTGGTTTATTATGGTGCACGTTTGTGATAGTCTCCCTGAGGCAGAGATATAACCAGTCAGCGTTTCAACTTGGTTCCGATATCCTGCATTCGATAGGTATCCTGAGGTTGCGAAGCTTTTATGTCAGTGTCTCTGGCAGACTGTGATCCTCCTCATCCTCCCAGTACATCTTCAAGTCGTCCTTAAGTCGCCGGACCAGGAGGAAGACCACTGCACAAGTATATCCATCAGCTTCTGAGATTTGAAAGTTGGGAAAGTTGGATTGGGGGGAACAACAAAGGCGTCGGAATTTGCCGGATTTTCGCACAAGCCCTCCATGTCGTATTTCCTGCCCCATCTCCCGTCCGGCTGGCACGTCGACGAGGCCATAAAATCGGAAGAAGACCGCGTCGTCGTCATCCGCTTCGGCCACGACTGGGACACGCAGTGCATGACCATGGACGAGAGCCTCTACAGCGTCGCGGAGAAGGTGCAGAACTTTGCCGTTATCTACCTCGCGGACATCACAGAGGTGCCCGACTTTAACAAGGTGCGCCGCGCTTTGGATTGGGTGGACGAGGATCTGGGTTGACGGGAGGCTCGCAGATGTACGAGTTG
Source organism: Mycena galericulata (assembly GCA_029289565.1). Classification (NCBI taxonomy): domain Eukaryota; kingdom Fungi; phylum Basidiomycota; class Agaricomycetes; order Agaricales; family Mycenaceae; genus Mycena; species Mycena galericulata. The sequence continues at coordinate 73,586 of JARKIA010000269.1, read as the reverse complement.
TACGATCCGTGTACGGTGATGTTCTTTTACAGGTTTGTTTCGCGTCTCTGGCAAGTGCGGCTGTCTCAATAGCTATATTAACGAGCGGCAAGGAACAAGCATATCATGATCGACTTGGGTACGGGGAATAACAACAAGATGTGCGTGTTCCGGTTGCGAACGGCCTGCTCACTCTGACGCCGCGACGCGACAGAAACTGGGCCATGGATAACAAACAAGAGGTACTATCTTGGACCACCGTGTCCGCAAGCTGTCTCTGACCTTGATTCCTAGGTAATTGACATCATTGAAACGGTGTATCGCGGAGCCTCGAAAGGCCGCGGTCTCGTCGTTTCTCCCAAAGGTATTATTGCCTCGCATTCCTTCAATGGATTTTCTTGCTGATCTTTTCCCAGATTATTCGACCCGTTACAGATACTAAGCACAGTCGCGGTGCTTTGCCGGATCTCTCCCGCTCAAAATTTCTGACTCTGACTTCGAGATGATCCCGGAAAGCATCAGACTTTGGGCGGTGTTCTTCTGACTGGCAACCCCGGTTGTCAATATCATCTCTGGCCCCATCTCTTCCCTAGCATTCATACGTGGAATCGAATCGAACCATCGGACTATGAAGTTCAGTTCAGTCTTGGCGCATATGAGATTGCAAAACTTTTCTCTCGTACATTTTGCGCTCCCTGACACTTATTCTTGCCTGATGCATCCAGGAATAGCTGTCAAGATGCGCGCAGTCTAAGTGGGGATTGACTGAACGTTCAACGTTCGATATGGTCATAAAGAATGAGGTGAACGTTTGATCGTCGAACGTTTGAATTTCGAACGTTGAACGACCGTCGGTTATTTTTGACGTGAGACAAGAGTCCCGACGAAAATCAGAGGCGAATCGCAGTGTTCGCGGGGCTCTGAGCCAGCCGATAGATTTAATACCCTCGGCGTTCAGGTCCACTGCGAGACCAGGTTTACCCTGAGATGGCAGTCGGGATCCACCGCTTTGTTGACTTGAAGGAAATAGTCGTCGAAAGTGAGACGTCCCATTAATATTCTAAACACCCAAGAAAAAATCTACGATACGATCAGCGCGAGTCATTTGGAGTCTCGGAGGCGCTACTGGATGGGGCCGAGAACCATCCTGTTGCTGTGCTTCCATGGCGGAGAGGTAAAAGTGGCCGAGACGATGTGCTCGTCACTGAATGCCGCCAGCTGCAGGTCCGAGTGCTGTACCGGCACATGCGCCAACGCCCGCGGACACTCCTGGGCCTGCAACCGGCCGCTCCTGCGCACCGCGCCGCGCACACTCTGCGCAAACCACGCCGCGTGCCCCGGGAACGCCAGCGCGAGGAACGTCGCGGGCAGCCAGCTCCCCTGCGCCAGGGTCATCCCCGCCGGGCCCCAAAACGCTCCGAGTAAAAAGACATGGAAGAGGATGCGGGTCGTGAGGAAGAGCCCGCAGAAGAGACCGTCGTGGCGGACACGTGGGTGGAGGAACGCGAGCGCGAGGTGCAGCGTGGGGAGCTCCATGATCGCGCATAGACAGAAGCAGTGCGCCCATCCGCGGCGGACAAGGAAGTGCAGGAGGGCGATATACGCGGTGTGGTGGATCCAGCCCCAGCAGACGGTTATGTGGCTGCGGTAGTATCTGCAGCCGACGATCAGATCTGCGAGGAGAAAGCCTTGGAAGGTTCGACATATGAGCGCGGCGAGGCGGTATCGCGGACGCAGGGCCGCGATGTCTCCGTAGGCGCACAGGACATCTAGGACGAAGGGGAGGCTGCCCAGGGTCATTGTGGCGCTAGAAAGGCCTGTTATAATCCACGCGCGCTGGCGCTTTGTGGGGTATTGTGTCCGGAGTGCATGGTGCAGAAGAATGGTCACAGCGGTCGCAACGACGGCGTTGAAGGGCGAATCGGAGCGCATGGGCGTCGAATGGAGGCTCTGAATAGGCCGTTCCCCAAAACTAAAGTCCTCGATGCAATCAGCTAACTGCTAATAGTACCGTCACGACGTGGCACACGCATACCACGATTTCGGGTTCTTATCAGAGGAATGGCCGTCCAAATCTCTCTGCGACAATCTTGAACCCGAGTAAGTTGGGGGAAGGAGACAGAGGTAAATGAGGCCATAGTAGTTTCCGTAAGAGTCGAAGATCAAAACGCCGACCGTGACAGGCCCGACACTTCGTTTTGCCGAAAACGGTAAGCGCCGCACCTTACGCGGATAATTGGGCCTTACGCTCAGTTGAAGAAGGGAGCCAGCCAAAAGCTAATGTCAGAGCAACATAAGGTTGAAACCGACTCCGAAGGATCCGTTTATTTTTGGAGCGTCAAACTTGGCTTGACCAGTTTTTTGGCACTCAGGCCGCGATACTCCGCGATAAGAGAGTGACAGAGAAGACGATGTCGAGATCTCAGAGTTCATATTTACAGCCGTAGATACCAGCTAGAAAAGCCATGCACAAAGTCTCCCAATAATGGTCTCCGGCGTCCGCTCGCCAGATTCGATACTCTCTGGGGGCAACGTTAGAATAAAAGTCCATCTCTCCCACAGTGACGATCTTGGATTTTCGGATAATCTTGTAGGCGCCGTAGAGCAGGGCAAAGATTGGGATGTTGATGTACGCGATGATGAAATTGGAGGTTACCCATTGTCCCTTGAGGAACACGGACTATTCGTTGAAAAGTATTATTACAAGACTCCCTGTGGTCTCGATATCAGAAATTATTATGACTTGGTAGAGGAGACAGGACTGACGGCGGACAGCAAAGGGCCCAGTAAGCGGGGTGCGACTGGAACCAATTCCAGTATGCGAATTTGCTTCGGTCAATTCCTGGGTACTTCAACCCATGGTAGAAGCGGATGTATTGTATGTGGTTTCATGATTAGCGGAGTCTCAAGCGTTCTCAAAAGGTACGTACCCCAGGTGCAAAATCCCAGAATCGCAACCAAATTGCTCAACCAGTTCAGCACGATGGATGAGCCCTGCGATAACGTCATGTAGGACAGGAGGATCCAAATGGTGGAGAAGGAGAGGGTGGTGATTGGCAAACCGCCCTGTAAGAGTTAGACATTTTATTTTTATTTTTTCAACCCGATATCTTGATGCCCGCATTGGTGGTTTTGGCAAAATACGAGGCTCCTGACCGCGCCGCGCGAGGCCGTACAGCTGGCGCGAAGTGCCGTACAGGAGAGAATTTGCGGCAGAGAATGCAGAGGTGAGGGAATATCTGGGGAGTTCGACAAGTCGACAGTGGCCGATTTCGGCAAGGAGGATCCAGGAAGCCCTTGGCCGATGCCACCGGAATACGAGATTGTTGTGGCTCCACAGCGGAAGATGAACAGCCATTGCAGCGGAGAAGATGGACGAGCCGAACTGTAAGTTGAATCGGTTACCGCGAATTGCAGAGTAGCCAGCCCGTTCCAAATGCATAGTGACACCGTTCAACTCCGAGTCAGCTCTCGGGCCCTAACATGAGCCAGCGGAGTACAGCAAAGGGAAGAATTCAAGTGTTATAAGCGTGAGATAAATCAAACGGCCGTCGCGGGTTGCCTTGATCAGAGGAATATCCGTGTCAGCCTGCAGAGGCCCTGTTCCGGCAAAGAAAACGAGATTAAACCACGTCGATAGCGACGGAACTTTGAAGGATTGTCAGTTGATTTTCGCCGGCCAGGACTATGGCCATGATGTAGAAAAGGTCGAAGATTCATGTGAGTGTGAAAGACTGACTGTCTTCATCTCCTGGTCGTTCAAGCAGTGCTAATGATCATCGATCATCGGAGATGCCCGAACGGAGTTTGATTTTGCTGATCCGACTTCCTCTTTTGGCTCGGAAAGCGAGTAAAAGAGTATCGATCTTTCGAAAGCAGGAGTCGTTTTAATGATTTCTTAAACTCCGCCAGGAGATCACCGAGGTTTGGCGCCGGAGGACGTCGACAGGCACGACGACCGCGGCGAATTTAGCATCTTCGACAGCTTCAAACAGTCGAATTCTAATTTTCAGCATTTAGACGAAGTGCTGGGGCACGAACGCACAGGCTAAAATCATGTTCAACTGAAGTTGGATTTCAACCTCGCCGCTGAATTTGGCCCCCAGACCATAGCTCGGACTCCAGATGTGAAATCTCAGAGAAATGATCCATCCAGTAGACTTTCTACGCAGCCTTCGATTTTCAGGAGAAAAATCACAGAACGTAACGAAACTCTCGGTTCTGAATGTCCGTCAAGTCCAAGTATTCCTAGGAATGACGATCAGCGTTAGAAATTTTACAAGATCAACCTGAAGCCAAGCGCCCACCTTCAAGTTGTCAATCTTGACCTTCTCAGTCCCGCCACTGCTGGGCTCGGAGGGCTGCTGAAGGTAATAGACGTGATCATACTTTTCGTCCACTGGTTCAGCATCCCTCCTTCGATTTTCCGCAGCCAAATAGTAACGAATCGCGAGTAGAGAGAGCATCATTGACAGGTAGCAGCAACCAATGATAATCCACGGTACGTGATTGCGCTGCAAGTAAAAGTCTGAGTTGAAACATAAACGAAGATTCGTGTGACAGCTCACTGGCTTGTACTTCTCTTGGAACATGAAAGGGCCGACGGCGTTCCCAATACAATATGCTCCCAGCAGAATGGTATTGACCGTGATTCTCTTCGTGTGGCCAGCTGTGACGCTAGATAACCACGAGAGTGATAGAACTAGTCCGCGTCAGTCCATCATTTATTGATTTTCAGAGATGCGGCACTCACCGAAGCTCGGCGCATCGATACCTGATAATTATGTGTGTGGGCTAACGAGAAGTAATACAACCATGCTCACCGGTCACCCAAATAGAGAACAAAAGGCCAATCTTGTTGCTCCATGGTAAAAAGTTGATCAGGAAGACGGCCATGATGCTCGGGATCAGGTAGGCGCAGCCTACGTAGGCACGGCTGTTCGGGATGCGTGCGGCTAGTATCACGCCAGACCCAATGGACACAATCTCGACGACTCCGTCCACGCAGCCGAGGAGCGTTGTCTGAAGAGGCGTGAACCCGAAAGACGCGACAATGAGCTGCCTTTGATTGACCAGGGCGTTGGTCACGTTTGCTAGAGCAGCGAAGAGCGCAAACAACCAGGTCTTGCCATCCTTGAGGGCCTCGATCATCCTGCAAAGAAGGTTATATATAAAATACCGTTGTGTATGCCGGACGCTATGTACTGCTCCTTCTTGAAGTGCTTATTTTCGACGCCAGTCTGATTAACCTCGAGGGAGGTTAGTCACCGAGACCCACGAGGAGGAGAACCGTCACCCTTATACGAAGAACTGCGACAATGCGTTCTTCTGGAGTGAGAAACCATGCTGTCGTTGGGGAATCCGGAAACAAGAACCTATCATCGATGAGTTGGAACCACTATACGATGAGTGCCTGCATACCAAAACAACGCTGCGATCACAAGGGTTATCATTCCGGTTATCACCATCAGCCACTGCCAGGGCTCAAATGACTCTGTCGCAATATGCAGGCAGCCGAAGCTGACGAATCCAGATATTATCTGAGCTATATATGCACTTAGCGTCGTCGTGAGGAGCTCTTGGAGCTCTCATACCTGTCCCGTTCATCAAAACTACAGAGGATATCTCAGTCAGTGTAGAATGCTTAGAAAATGTGCTGACTGACACCAATATCCACTGGGCGAAAGATCGAAAATTAGTACCATCAGAATTAATGGAAGCGCGAAGATACATTTACACTCTTAATGTTTGTTCCGTTCTGGTGTAAAACATTGCAGTGACGAGGAGAAATCCGGCCGTGATACAACTGGATGCCGAGTTAGATTTGAATTACCACAGGATATCTGAATTACGCTTACCCTTCGCACATGCCCAGCACTAGGCGGGCGACGAACAAGCCTCCAAAGTTTTTACATGCTGCATGACAGGCGAGTGCGATGGCCCAAACGGTGATGTTGATACTATATCTTGTGAGCCCTCATCGACTTGGGAGACTGGAATAACTCAACGCCATCCATTTCGCAACTGGGAAGCGCTGCAAGCACAGATTTTGAGGAAATTCAAACGCTAGATAGCTGAGGTAAAATATTGTGCCGAGCCTAAAAAGTCTGTATCAGGCTGCGCGGCATTATTCAATGGCAAAGGGATTACCAGTTATATCTGCGGTAGTCAACCTACCAGTGATTGAAGCTATGAACGGGACTCACTGATCGGTGGTTAAATTCGTCGATTTGCTGGATTATTCATTTGTTAATAATTCTGGCTAACTAGTGGAACAACACGTACATGATACCCAAGATCGCCGCATTTCCAAGAGTTGCCTGAGATGTTATTCAGATTCTGGATACCGTTGTTCAGCCACTTGGATCAATACCTTGTCCATGAATTGGATCCTAGATACAGCATTCGATGGGTCATTGAGTGTAAGGGATCTGAAGGGATTCATACCAGTAAAGAGCTAGATTATTATTGACATAAGAAACATAGTGACTATGGTGGATGAGAGGCTTACTGCACATCAACGGAAGGATATGCATATCAATCTTCTTCCTGCACACAGCGGGTCAGTTTGATTTACTCTGGTTCATCGAACTGAAGCGCACTTGATTCGTTCGGCTTCCAAGGGATCGAGTTCATGTTGGTTACCGTAAAGTAACTGGGCGCCAGTATCGAGTTCTTCGGCTGTCACCTCGATGCCATAGTCTGACCCGTGTTTCTCATCAGTGCTTTCACTGGAAGGTGCCTTCATGATGTGAGGAGGAACGGGGAGAGTGTGCTAACCAGGTGTGCGTCATTAAGTAACTCCCGGCAAATGGAGTTATGGCCCTGGAAGCAGAACTGAATCGTTTGAGGCTTCGCGTGAGTGCCGGACACCTCGCAGGCTCGCACCCATGCCGAGCGGTCTGTTATCTTTGGGCCGTTTCCGCGGTCTTATGTCAAAAATGGAAACGAGATTGAACTTCTTGATGAGTTCCGTGTACAGACGTTGATGTAGAAACTTACCGAAGGATAGGCGCTCATTCTACAAATGGCAAATCCCGAAGCCACAACAACACAATCATGGGTTCAACAACGCCAATACATGGATTTTGGAGCACACAGAACATCACGTTGTTCCACCACAAACGGAGTCTGCATTCTTCTGCAGGCGGGAGAGAACAAATACTTCTGGCTTGTCGTCGGGCTCGGCGCCGGTGGTGGATGGAGCGTTATTGCTGTTGGACGCGGTCCGTGAAAAACGAATTGAGGTGGCCGAAACCAGTGAGTCTTCCTTGGGTCGGCTCGTTCCACGAATGAGGATCAAATTGAACGTGATTCCGACGCTATGTAATGCCTGTAGACCGGGAGTAAGAAACTGCTCTGAAACACAGCAAGGAGAATCGACTCACCAGGGCGCTGGCAGGATAATTTAAGGTGCTCCCAGATGAGAATGCGGCCAACTGGAGAATATAGGCGAATGTATAGATCATGCCGGATTCAACTATGTTGCGCATTGCTCTGGCGAGGTTGCTCTGGGGTTGGTTGTGAGCCGAATCTCGGAAGCGGAATGTCTTGGTCTCCTTCTCCACGCGCCAAATGCACCGTACAATCAGAGCTTGAGAATGGAAAATTCAACCCGGGGAAGATTTGGGTAATGGAGATACATACATGTCGCAACAATATTGGTGCAGATTGTGAAGGTGTAGAATCCCAGACCCCAGGATACGATGTTACCAGAATTCACCTGCCCTTCGTTGAGCCTGGATTGAAGCACCAGAATCCCTATCCCACAGACGACGTTCGCGAGCCATATAATTGCAGGAACCGTGATTATAAGCCACGACTTATGATGAAGATACCAGCATCGGTATATCTATAATGAAATTACGAAGAAAACATGATACATCTGCGAACTGGACACACCAGTATCGAATCGCCTGTAAGTGATTGCAGCAAGGTACAAGTGCTCTAATCAAAGCCGTGAGGAACAAGGCCAAGAGCTCCGTATCCACGAACCTTGGTAAAATTTTTCCAGCTTGACGCATGTGCGAAAATATGTTCCGCACCGCCAGGGCCCGTGTACAACACGAATGCTTGCACGCTCAAGGTCATAGCAAGGATTAGATCCAGGGTGCCGAACACAAACAACATGACAGAGACCCCGACTACTATCCAGTTGATTTCAGCGCGATGTCGCATTCGCCCGGACTCTGTCGTCAGGAAAACCCGTGCAGCGAGTCCAAGAGTGACGAGGTAGATTCCATACAGCACACATGCGATGAAATTAGCAGCTAATTCGGCAGCAGGTAGTGAAAGAGACATTGGAGGGGGGGGAACACACAGAAAAACGGACCCACATATCCCTCTTTTCATTTTGCGCTGCATTATGGGCACCAAAAAAAAAAGAATCTTGATATTAATTGAGATGTAATTTCTGGACGCGATCAGAGCGTTGCTTGCAACGGTGCATTGAATAAACCAAGAACAGAGGTTGTTCTGCATTCTGTATCATAGCGGCGGTTAAGTCGGATAAGTCGGGAAGAACGGGGAGGACATAATAGGGTTTCACCGTGGATCCATGCGGCGTTAATCTAAGATTGGATCTTCCGGGGAGTGCCGGGGCTCGTAGAAACGGATATCCTTTCGTAGGCTAGCGCCAGCCGACACCACCGCTGCCCATTTTGGGCTACGCACGAGGCCTCCCGCTGGACCCACAATAGTGCACGCGGACGTTTGCGGATGATATTGGCCCCACAACACTAAGAGCTCATGGCATGCGCACGCATGGGCCCTAAAATCGGGGTGGCGCGCCGTCCCGCGGGGGACCAAAAACTCCGCGACGTCTCGGTGCTTCTGGATTTTCTGACATATTCCAGGCTCGACTCGAATTTGATAGAATGGGTGCAAGCCATGGATTTGAATTGAAGGACACTCGGGGATGAAACTTCAGAGTTGTGCCCCAAGCGCATGTTATGCCTCGAGTGCGCTCAGACACGGTACAGGAATTCCGAAGAGCGGTACATACTTGAATGTTGCGGAAGATGTTTCAGATCTTGCGTATGGAGCATTAATTTTGTCCTCATCCTCCAGGGCTCCATGCCCGGAGCAAATCAAGGGTCAGGCAGCTGGTATAACCCTTCCGCGACCCTCCTTGTCGCGCCATAACGGCGGGTCTGCTTCGATGGCGTGTCCACAACCGTGTCGGGCAGCAGCAAGAAACACGGCCACCATCGGCACTTTCGGATTCATCATAAGCATACGCATACGCAACAGAGGGATATGGAGGACGGAGACGCACAACCTGGCCCCCGCGAGCTCATGGCTTCCATTCCGTATGGCGTTCTACTGCCAAATTGTCAATGTATGCCGTCGAGTCGGGGATCTTCGCGATGATTCAAATATCCCCAAAGAGTCAGAAAGTGGGTGGATGACCATGAAGCATAACAGCGTCCGCCATCCACGCTTTCGCCTGCGGTTGGAAGATCCAGACGCCAAGGACTCGACGCGTAGTGCGGAGCGAGTTGCATAGCAAGTCAGCGCGGGCAAGGAAGGATCCAGACATGCCTCTAGCAGCAAGTGGGATATGGTTACGATGAGGGGAAGTAGAGTCCTAAGTTAGGAAGGGAAACTGGGATGCAGTTCGAGACGACAATGCACAGGCTTGCCACTTCCAGTAAGGTCCCATCTTACGCATGTGCCATCCAGACAAGAGGTAGGAATATCAATATCCTCGGTAGAGCTCCGGGCTCTGACGGAACGAAATTGAGACTCGTGGATTGCGAGATTATAGCTGGAGATCACTTTAGTCATCGTCTGTGCGACAAAACGATCCCCCTAAGCGGCGGGAGGACCGGTCGCGGGATACTCTTGAGGAGCCGAAAAAATCCGCGGTGTCGATGTCTTGCAACTCGCTCGAGTCCCGAGTAGATGAAAGCCGAGATTTACAATCATATTCACGGAGCACCTGATGGAAGTTATGAAAGCCCCGCAGCCAATACTCGTCTTGCACGTCCTTACCGCAGGACTGGTCTGTGGTATGAATACCGCAGGACTGGTTCCAAAATAGACGCGATTGGTGAAAATCCATGACTCGAGGATGAGACTTTCTTGCGGCAATTTTTACCTGTAACACGGATAGAGAAGATCTCCATGAGACGATGAGATTTGCTCTCTGAGTGGTCGAAGGTGGTCGAGGGTCAAGTTTTACGGATCACGTACGCGGACTGCGGCAGCGGACTGTGCCGGAGTCCGCAGTGGCTGTGCCGTAGCCGTAGTTCCTGCGCCTCCCCACTCTGTACTTGTAGTCAGGTATAAATTCGTATTTTTCAGTAGTCAGTTCCGTACTCAACTCTCGTCTCAGTCTAACAACTTCGCGAATCGGAACTCTCGTGTCTACGAATTTCTATCGTATACAAGTTGAACGACAGAGTCACATTGTGACTCCTGCCAGTGTGTGATTCACTTGACATTTTCAAAATCAATGCTCGCACGACCGACCTGGCTCGCACTGAACCATGGGAGACGACGATATTGAATTGACTCGTATAGAGTCTACCGGGGACACGGGGACCCCCGATTTTTCCAGACAAAATGGCACCAAGAACGCGGACTCATACCATAACGAAGAGGACTCGGATTCTGACGGGGAGGACCTCGTAATGGACGAAGGCAGCAGGGCGCTACTCGGTCCTTCTTCATCGTCTAGGTCTTCCGCAGGACGAGAGAGAGAACCGGTCATCTCCACAAAATTATGGCCGCAAATCAGTGGGATCGTAGTCGAGGTGAATGCGCCGAAAACTTGGATGAATATAATACGCTGACGTGTCAGAGCGCGCCTACACTCCTTTTCACCACGGTGGGGCTGCTGTTCACAGGGGAGCTCCTCGACCAGGTTTCTGTGAGTGACTTTTATTACGAGTTGTGGAGCTGGCATTCATCCGATCCAGCACTGGCGCGCGATGCGAGAGGTCGACCAGCTGATTATGATCATCCCCGTCATCCTTAATCTAAAGGGAAACCTCGAGATGAACCTCTCCGCCCGGCTGGGGACCGCTGCAAACGTCGGCGAGCTCGACGACCCACCCGCCCGGCGGACAATTATCATAGGCAACCTTGCGCTGCTCCAAGTTCAAGCGACCGTCGTCTCGTTCGTCGCGGCATGCGTATCTCTTGTTCTTGGTCTGGTCGTTCCCCGGATCCACCCAGAGGTGCAGGCGCAGGCGCGACGGCCTCTGCCACACCTCCCAGCAAGCGATGGTCCGCGCCGTTCTGGATTCCCAACGTTGGTCGTACTCGCATCTTCAGTGGCCTATTATTCAATGTCGTGCATAGATTCATCATGGTCGCCTCGACTGCCATGACCGCCGCCTGTCTGTCGAGTCTGCTCCTCGGTTCCTTCATGTGCGGCCTCGTCGTCCTCTGCAGACGCTTTGGCCGCGATCCAGGTACTTTTTTGCCTCTCTTACTTACTCGGCTCATTTTAATGTTGGGCAGACAACATTGCCCCGCCCATCGCGTCCTGCCTCGGCGACCTCGTCACGCTCGTCCTCCTCGGCGCCGTCTCCTCCATCCTCATCATCTTCCTGCATACGCCAGTCCCCTTCACCCTCGCCGTCCTCGTCGTTCTCTCTGCGCTCTCCTGCGGCATGTTCACGCGCCGCAACCCGACCGTCGCACCGCTTCTTATGCAGGGCTGGGTGCCGCTCTTCGGCGCGATGGTGATCAGCAGCGGCACGGGGATCGTGCTCGACCTCTTCGTGAGCCGCTACGAGGGCTTTGCGCTGCTTGCGGTGGTGATCAGTGGCCTGCCGGGGGCTGTCGGCGCGATATTCACGTCACGGCTGTCCACGCGCCTGCACGCTGCCGCGCTCGCGCTCGCGCCGCCCGCCACTGCCGGGAAAGCGGAGGCCTCCCCGCGGCTGGTGATGCTCACGCTGCTCGTCGTGACGCTCCCGGTCGAGATTGTCTTTCTGGCGATCATCACGGGGGTCGGCTGGCTGCGGCTCCCGATTGTGTTCATCGTCGTGTCTGTGCTCTTCTTCTGCCTGGCGGTCTCGTCCTCGCTCCTCATCGCGCGCGCGTTGACCAACTTTTTGTGGGACCGCAAACTCGACCCGGACATGTATGCCCTGCCGCTGCATTCGGCGCTCATGGACCTCATTGGGCAGCTCCTGCTCGTGCTGTGCTTTGAGATTGTGTCGCTGCTCGGCGCCAAGGTAGAGCTCAAAACTTGACATCCTGCTTATAGGACACGGACTAGAACGCCATTTTATGTAGCATTATCATTATACCTTCAACTGTACCAACCACACGTAGATTCTCAAATTCTTCTCCAAAGGATTTTCTGTAGAAGTGCACCGCCACCTTGAGTAATCAAGCGCGTGACCACAGACTTGTTCCCAGCCTTGATTGGGCGAGCGCGAATACGGCTTTAACGCCTCTGCGCCCATCCAAGCCCTCTCGGAGACCGTCGAATTCGCTCTCGGGGCCCACAGCTACCCCCTCACACATCCTCCGCCGTTTGGAAGCGCGTGGAAGAAGTCCCTTTTGCGAAAAAGCTCGGAGGAGCCGTGATCCCTCTGTGGCCCGCTACACTGCACTGTGCACGCCCAGAATCGTGTTTCGCGCTCGGGCTTACATATAGGAGGGTCCGTGCAGGTTTCCGGGGGCGAGAGCGGGACTTTTTGCGAAAATGACGTCGAAGTTGGCACCATACAGCCGTCCTCAGTCGCCGATACGGTCTATCCTATTCAAAGGGCCCCCGGATGGCGTGCCTGCGACTGAGGACCTCGAGGCGCTGCACGAGGAATTGAAGCAGTTGAAGGCAAAGACATTGGAGCGGGCGAAGAAGGCGGGCGAGGACCTCAAGACAATCGAGGAGTCGATGCGGAGGATGAAGGAGCGGGAGAAGGGAAAGGCCAAGCTTATCGAGAAGGTGAAGCGGGAACGTGGATGTGCGTATTTTCTCGATTTTTTATCAACGCGTCGGAGCATTGCATTGCATTTCTGATCATGTGTCTCGCTTTCATGCGCGCTTATTTTCTCCTCCATCTTTCTCCCCTCTGGCATTGTCTTTGCATGCCTGTTTTTCCGCTGCCTCGCCCGCCGTCTATACTTTTCGTGCGGGATTTGACCTCTGAAGCAGATACGCCTATCCCCGATGCAGAAGAGCTGAAGCTGCACATCAAGCCGCGCCTCTCATCGCAGCCAGTATCTTCTATGCCACCCTCCTCTGCGCGCTCCTCCCTCGACCCACGCAGGTCAGATCGAGTATTTATATGACTCACATGACCCTGCTAATTGTCTTGACAATGATAGCGAGGAATCAAAGAAGAAGAAAAAGAAACGGAAACGAGAAGAAGAGAGCGAGCAGGAACCAGGTCCTTTTCCTTTGCCACTTCACCTTTATCTTGCTCATTGTATCTCTTAGACGCGCAAAGGCCTCGCAAAGCAACGCCACCAGCACCCCATACCCACCCTCCAAAGGCGCAAAAGTCCACCACCGCCGCAGCCTCCCAGCCAGCCTCCAAGGTCTGATCTCTAACCTTTGCACTTCAGTCTTCCACTAAACTATCTCAGTCCGGCCCCGATTTTACCATTCCTGCCGCCGTCTCACTCCTCCCCATGCGACCCCCATTACCCCCTCTCCCGACTCCCGGCCCCAGCAAGCCGACAGACGTGATGGAAGACTTCACGACCAGGCAATCGACACAACAGACGCTTGTGACCACCTTCTACACCTCCATTGAACCATACCTCCGGCCGATCCGTGAGGAGGACATCGGCTTCCTCGAGCACACGGGCGACGAGGTGGAGCCGTATGTGATGCCGAAGCTCGGACGACACTACCTCGACGTGTGGGCGGAGCAGGACGCCGCGATGCTCGGCGCCACGCTGCCACCCGATGCGGGGCAGATGCGCGACGCGCCGCCGGATGCGTTCGCGCCGCCAGCACCCAAGTGGGACCCGTCGACGCTCATGGAGGCGGACTTGGCGACGGAGGCGCGCGGCCACGGGCCGCTCACGGAGCGCGTGCTGAGCGCGCTGCTGCCGATGACGGATGCGACCGTGTGGAAGGGCGTCAAGGCCGCCGAGGACGCGATGGAGGGACGGCCTGGGGGAAGCGCCGCCGCTGCCGCCCGCAAGGAGAAGATGAACGTGTCGGACCTAGAGGCGCGCATACGGGACACGATGCGGTACCATGGGCTATTGGATATACCGGTGCGTTTTGTTCGATACTTCTATTGTGTTTGTCTCACATCGCGTGCAGCCGGACTACTCGGAAAAGGTCGACGATCCGATCGCCACTGCATTACGGCACGCGCAACGCGAGCTGCGCACCGTCGTTGCGACGAACAAGGCGCGCAAGGCGCGTCTTGTGGATCTTGCGCGCGACCGCCTCGGCTACCAGGAGTACCTGGAGCTGCGTGATTCGATCGACCGCAACATCTCCAACACGTTCACAAAGCTGCAGAAGAAGGACGGGCCCAAAGCGCTGGCGAAGAAGAAGAAGAAGCTCGGAGACGCGAGCGCGAGCGCGGCGGGGACACCCGTACCAGGGGAGGCGAGCGGGAGCGCGCCGCCGCCGGTGCCGCCGCCGTGTCCCGCCGCGCTCGGGCTGGGACCAGACGACGACAACCGGTTGGTGGTGCCTGAGCAGCTACGGCAGCTCGTGGAGACGCGCCGACAGTGGGTCGACAACGTCGGCGCCGTGTTCGAGCAGAAGCAGCGCGAGCGGCCGGGGTCGATGTGGGGGTTTCCTGAGACGAGTGTGTACGAGGGTGTGGAGGAGGAGGTCAGTGCGATGCTCCTCGCGCAGCCCGATTTGGATTCAGAGCGACGGGCTAACAAGGGGAAGGGAAAGGAGCGGGGGGACGCAATGGATGTGGGATAGGTCCCGGTGTTGGTGTTACGCTTCCTCCTTGTATATCCATTTTGGCGCCTGTTTAATATCATTTGGTGCCGCTGTCCCATTCGGACGTCTGTGTATCGTATCAAGTACGGGAGTGTAGCAATAATACTGTCTTCATGAGTTTCATGAAATTGGGCTACAAGTACTCTCTACACGCCACTCATGAATAACGCTATCCGGGACCCACTAAATTCATACTCATAACCATCAGGAACGGTCTTCATATCCACACGAAACCACATCGCTGGGCGGTCAAGACCCTTGGGATGGCCCAACGTGTGCCTGCAGGCTTCACGGAACTCTTCGTCCGCAACAGCCTCTTTGACTCGCTCTGCCGTCTGGTTCGTCCTAATGTACACGAGGATGCCGTCTGTTCGCTCATCGACGAGAGGGCGCAGTTCAGGGCGCTGACCTAGCCTGTATGGAGCAGTGAGCGGACATCAGAGATTTTGAGTGGAGGCACGCACCCGTATTTATCTGCATAACCAAAGTTCCTCCACCGCTTGTTCACCAACAGGCCCTGCAAATTAGGCGGCATTTCGCCAAGGGTTTTCTCCGCTGCTTCCTTCAAGTTCTCGTATGGGACGATCCACCCGTAGGCGTATGGGGGAGTGCGTAGACGTCGGGCATCCAAGTGGCCTACCGGCGCAGGGGGATCCGCATCGGTGCAGGTCAAAGGGAACTGTTCACTAGAGGCAAGTCAATTTAAGTCGAGGGTTTCTGTTGGATGTCGATGAAGCCAACCGACAGTTCACGTCGGACCGCCATGATGGTGAAAGCCAAGTTAATTTAGGTCTGACACGGTCATGTGGCCGTGTTCTGGGCTGAGCGGTGAACGTTAACCGGTGAACACTGAACAATCGCGAGGTGAAGCGACGGTGAGAGATACATGTTCATGCCCTTGGTGTTTCCTGTCGGAATAAGAATCGACTGACTCTACAAATTCATGAAGTTTGTATGACTGCGATGGTACTCTTCCCCTTCGAACTCATACTCATAGTCTTCAGGCGCGGTCTTCTGTCCACACGGAACCACTTGTGATCCTTCTCCAGACCTTTGGCATGGCACAAAGACGCCCGACACGCTTCACGGAACCCGCCGTCTAAGATAGCGGGCTTAATGGTCCGCCGCGAGATTACGTCGCAATGTACGCAAGAACGGCCTCGGTTCGCTTATCTTCAGAGAAAGGCCTGAGTTTGGTCGCTTGCGATGATGGTGGAAGCCAAGTTCGGTCGCTGTCAGGGGACAATGGGATGACTCCGATGAGCACCAGAGTATTCCTGTTCAAGTTCTGTTTGATCTCACCAAGTGCTGACTCTGTACAAATCGATAGCAATGGTCTAGTGCCTCTGCTTGGTGTCCGACGAGTCTACAAGCCCTGAGCGTGGCATACCCTGCGAATTCGTATTCGTAGGCCTCGGCCACTGTCTTCATATTCACCCGAAACCACTGGGCTTCCTTTTTCAGACCTTTGACATTGCCCAGGGTGTCTCTACATGCTTCGCGGAGCTCGCCGTCTAGATCTGAAATAGCAGCTTTGATGGTGTCCGCCGACCATTTGGTCGCGATGCACACGAGAATAGCATCAGTTCGGTGGCCTCAGGGAGGGCCCGAAGTTGGGGTCGCCTTCCTGGTTTGTAGGAGTCGCGATAAGTGTGAGCGAAAGACCCGGCGCTCAGCGTTGCAAGCACACGTATTCATTCTATTGGCCAAGCGCCGTCCACCTCTTGCAAACTAATGGGGCCCTGGAGTCTACCGAGGAGTCTCTCCGCCGCACCCGGTGTGGAACCATCCAATTGTGCGCGTACGGAGAAGTACGCAGTCTCCGGGGGTCGATCCCCGGGAAGGACCCGCCCGGTGCAGGTCAAGGGGAAATGACGACTAGATGCAAACTGCATGGAGGTCGGTCAAAACTTCTCGGGAAAAGGCATGGCTGGCATGCGGTTCGAAGCCATGATGATGGTGGTGAAAGACAAGTTGATTCTAGGTCATGTGGTCGCGTTCCAAAAGGCGAAGTTGTTCAAACGAACTTCAAGATTCTATTCAGTATTGTGTATAAAGTAGTAGGAGGATACCGAGAACGCAGTGGGTGTTACGATGTTGTCTTGGCCTTTTTCGGCTTCTTTGGCGACTCGCCGTCCTCCTCACCCTTGCGCTTCTTCGACTTTTTGTCCCCCTTGGCCTTCGCCACCTTCTGCGGGCTTTCGGGAACGAGTACCTGAGGCTCCACCTCCATGGTAGTGGTAGCCCTTCTGGGTTCGCCTTCACCCTCCACGATAGATCCGTAAGGCAGGAATCGATGCTTCAATAATTCCTTCGGGTGCCTTTCCCGGGGTGGGTTTTTGTACACTGGCTGCGCGTTTGGTGCAGCGGGATTCGAGGCATCAGGTGTCGGCTTGGCATCCTGCGCAGCCATGACGATGGTACGCGCAATGGGCGTTGGGGCTATCCGATATCAGGACCGGCACACAGATATTCGTTGGCGAGGATGGTGGACTTACCAGCATACAACTTCCCCTTCTTGCTTTTCCGGGGCAACAGACACGATATTGCTTTGACCTCCTCGCCCCCGACGGGAACGTCCCCCGGGGCCTCAGCCCCCACGGACCAAATATCGTACGCCATGTGCTTGCGCTGCAGCATGCCCAGTTTCATAGTCTTTTTGCTATCACGCTTCGCCGCCGTAGGGAGCTCTAGCTGTGCCGTCTCGAGGTGTTTTGGCTTCACCTGAAAGTCCACAGACACACTTCATGTTAGATGACGATTCAATAAAGGAGAAGAACTTGGCGTACGCTGTCGGGAATGCGCACAAGCCACAATTCGAGGTCGTCGTTATCCTTCAACGCGTCCCAGTCAAAATCGCCCACATCCGCAGACGCCTCGAGGAGGACGGATTTCCGCGGGGGCTGGTACGCCCAGTACGGGTCATCGCCCTCATTTCTACCGTTTTCTTGTGCGGCGCTTTTTCCTTTCTCGGCGGCCTTAGACTTGCCCTTCTTTATTGGTAGGATTTCGGGCTCCGGAGAGGGTGAGCCCGCGGATGAAGAAGAGGATGCTGAGGAAGAACCCTGAGCCATGGTAGAAACAGAAAATATGCAAACTTGGCCGCCAGGCTGCTGCCAAACAACCGCTCGTCGACTATTTTGGCAATTTTGGCAGAAATGAGAAATAAGTCTATTTGTCAGATAATGGATGCGTAAATACACGGTTGCTTGGATACATCTTTTGAGAGCTCGAATAAAAAAAGAAAAGAGATAACGTTCTCAGCAAAGCGAAAGCGAAAGTTCTACATGGCAGACACACTGCGACTGATAGGCGAGGGAACTCGAGGACTGAGCGGCCAAGGGCTTCGGCGGCCATCAGGGGAGGCACTGAGAGGATACTCGGAGGGAGACTCGCTGCGAGACGGGATCTCCGAATGCCCCCCTTCCGACACCAACGACGGCCGGCGCGATCCATAGTCCTGCATGTCAAGCAGCTCGTTATTCAAGTTGCGGCTGACCTCGGACTCGGAGTCCGAGTCGAACTCGGGGCCAGCGAGCTCAATCTTCCTCCTGGTCAGCCGGAAGGCGTCTGCGTCCTCCATGATAGCGACGGGCTGCGACACAAGTGGTCGTTAGCGGGCCAATATGTAATTCAGAGCGAGCGGGAGCTTACTGCGGCCTTAGACGCAACCATCACCGGTTCATCGGGAATTTGTTTCACTGATATAGATCAATTTCTGCTTCGACATCGCGAACATTTGGGCTCACTGGTGTGCGCCGTTTCGGCGGCATTGCCGGTCACAGAGGTCTCCGATTCGGGACGCTTGCGGAGAGCGTAAAGCATGGTGCAGGAGTAGATCCGCGCCTGGACAAACGCAAATGCAATCCAGACTGTGGCAATGTCGATTAGCAAGGTGAGAGTGGGCAGCAGGACGTCAGCTCACTCTTTGTCTCGCGAGCCGCAAGCGACGTCGCCATACCGGCGACAGTCACGGCTGTGGTTAAGGCTCCCGCTTCGAACAACATGCTTGTGATCCTAAAGGGAAAACTACACTCGCCGGCTCATCAGAAGGGGGTGAATGTGTGAAGAAAGGACCGTACTTCCGCTTCGTTATCATAGCACTGTTCCTCTTACAAAGTTGCCAGAACAGGGGCAGAGATACTAGGGCATTCCCCGCTACAGACGCTATGAGAGCCAAGCTGCGAAAGGGCCATTAGTTCAGGAAGCAAGGAAAGGATGGCGTTGAACTCACTATGATAAGCTATCGAGGAGCATGCTCGGAGCGGTCTTGGACAAGGCCATCAGAACGCCGCATCCAAAAATCCCGGTGATCTAGGTGGTTCGGGGTCAGCGGCGAATAAGATGCGCACGCAAGGTTTACGCACTGCGCCGACAAGTATCATAAACAGGAGAGCGAATGCGTAATGATGTTTGGTCCTGTGGAGGGAGGAAATAAGTGAGGCTCGTTTTCCATGGATGTCACTCACATCTGCCAGTATCGGGTGATCATGAAGAGCTGAGACACGGCAGTGACGACCCCAGTGGTAAAGACAACTACGGTGAGTGGCCAATACCGCTGCTCTAGCGCTTCGGTATTGCCCTAATTATCTCTCAGTACGCGCCTGTGATTGACGAGAGAAAAGGCCGCACCCAATAGGTGATGGTATACAAATATGTCGTCGCACAGCAGGCCGCAGTCCCCACCAGGTCCGCAAGCAAGTTGACGGAGACCCCCAGTTTGATGAATGTGCTGTCTCGGAGCCGTGCCTCGCTCCGGAAGTATTGGACCACCTGAAGGATCTCGATGGTAAGGAGGACCGAGGTGGCCCAGGAGCCGATGGTAGGTGGTCTGCGGTTACACATATATCAGGCCTCTTAGGCGATGCGTCCAGGTGAGAAGACGTACGCAAGCTTGTCGGAGGTCAGAAACGGCGAGGTTTCATTAGACATGGTGAGCGAGGAAGGAGGGTGACACTATATCTAGAGACGAGCAGCCGATTTTTAAAGTGTGGCCACAGGGGTGTCTCATCCAGATCCCGCATTTGAATATGCGTGCAGTTCCGCAGGTTCAGTCTGAGATTGTTAGCGTGGAGCGGAGAACAGTGGCGAATTGAAGGTAGTTTATTTAACCGCAAAGAAGAGGTCCTGAGGTTTTTCTTCGAGTAAAGCGCGGTGAACGCGACGACGCAATGTACACGACCAGAGGACCCGACCGAGAGACATAGAAACTTGGGATTCCTCGTTTGCATCAGGTAGCAGATCTGGTCAAATCTGTCGCAACAGGGCCGAATTACTGCCAGGACCGGGGCCCGTGCGTTGGAAGCTGTTGCAGACAAAAGTTGAGCGACCTGACAGAAAACCGACAACGGGGTAGAGTTCGGCCGAACATCCGATCCTTCAAGTTGTCTGGACCGTTTCTTTCAATTGGAATCTGCTGCTTGACACGAAACATCCATGCAGCTGGAGTATCCCTTCCTCCAGTCAAGCTCTCTGGCCTGGCTTAAAAACGTGGAAAACGCGGAGTCGGAGCACCGTCACGGTGAAAGACAGAGTGTGCGCCATTATCATACTTGATGATCCGGGTTATTCACAGCTCTTCTGTTCCCTCTACCACTCAGTAAGAGACAAGTCAACGCAATGACGACCGAACGAACTCCCCTCGTCACCAAGGCCCTCCCTGAGGCTACCCGGCTGGATTTTGCATTGTTAATGATGGGGGTATGGAGGTACGTGAATGTTTATGCAAGAGCTTCATGGGGCCGAACGTCGGACACACATCTAGCCTCGTCTTCATCTCCAGTCTCGATGGCACACTTGTCGCAACGCTCATTAGCACCATCGGATCGTCTTTGGAGTCAATGCAGCTCAGTTCTTGGATAGGGACAGCTTATCTGCTCTCCCTGTGCGCTTTTACACCGTTATATGGCCGGTTAGCGAACATACTTGGTCGGCGGCCCAGCATCTTGTTAGCTGGCATCCTTTTTGGAGTAGGGACGACTCTGTGTGGCTTCGCAAGAAACATGTACCCATCTGCGTCTCCAGTTAACTTGTGCGTGGGCTTATACTTCCAAGGTCTCAACTGGTTGCGTTTCGGACCCTTGCCGGTATGGGGGGCAGCGGACTAACGGTCGTTGGCTCCGTAATAATGTCGGATTCCGTACCCCTCAAAAGTCGAGGCCTCTACCAAGGATGTCTGTGTTTCATCTTAGACACTGTCCGGAGTTGACTCGTCTTGTGACAGTTGCGAACCTCCTCTTCGGACTGGGGGCTGCCATCGGCGGGCCGCTGGGTGGATGGCTCGGAGACACTATCGGATGGCGCGCTGCATTCGTCTGCCAGGCGCCATTTGTGGTATTTGGTCTCTTCCTGCTCTATCTCAAAGTTAGGGAGCCCGCCATAGTCCTTGCGGCTTCTGAAATCAGCATTTACGCCAAGCTCAAGAGAATCGACTTCGCTGGCTCAGCAAGCCTTGTATTGGCCATCTTAACTTTGTTGGTTGGGATGAATTTCAAGACCACAAATACCTACGAATGGGATGACCCTCATGTTTGGGGATTTTTAACGACAAGGTGAGTCTGATGAATCCTATTGTCCCTTCCGCTCAAACATATACTTCCTTTCAGTGTCGTCTTCGCCTGCATGTTTGTTCTGGTCGAACTCAAATACGCGGTTGAGCCGGTGATGCCCATTACGTTGTTAAGACGCGTAAGTCTTCTTCCTGGGCTGTATCGAGCCTTTTTCTGAAAGCCACCACCCTAGAGAACTCCAGGCTTTGTAGCCCTCGTCAGTCTCAATCTCGAACTCTTATCTTCACGATGTCAAACCGCTTGCTTAGAATAACTTCCTCCTCGCGAAGCTTCTTTTCTCCACGATCTACAACACTCCGTTGTACTTCACCGCCGCCCGCCTACGCACTTCAACAGACGCTGGGGCCCACCTTATCCCCTATTCGATCTGTGTGGCTATCGGCTCCCTTTTCGCAGGGTGGTACATGCGCAAGACTGGCCGTTATTGGAAGCTACAAGCCTTCGCAGGCCTGTGCGTCGTCGCTCCGAACTTCATCCTAGCTTCCTGGTCAGTCAACGCTCATGTCACCGCGTACCTGCCGGTCCTCACATCCGACAGGAACGCAAACACCCCAGAATGGGTGCTCTATGCGACGCTGATACCTTCGGTGCGTTCTTACCCTTTTGACAGCATTTCGCATAGCTTATCGACCCGTTAGGGCTTTGGCTATGCGGCCATGCTGACTACGACTCTGCTCGCCCTCATCGCGAGTGTTCCGCGCGACGACATCCCACTCGCAACCGGAGGTCTATCCCTGAATTCTATACTTTCCATCTTGCCTGCTGACTTGCCCGTGCAGTATCATATCTGTTCCGCACCACGGGCCAGGTCCTTGGCGTCTCCCTGTCCGCGGCGTTAACACAGACACTCCTTGCACGCAATCTCCGCGCCCGCATCACAGGCAAAGGCTCCGACGGTGTACGGCGCTCCATCTTTCATGGCCGTTCGTCCTTTCTAATGCGTTGGGACATGTACATCTAGATCATCGCGAAGATCCTCGACTCGACAGCATACATCCACACCCTGCCCCCGCAGCTGCAGGAGAAGGCCACGAGGAGCTGGGCGCTTGCGCTCCGCACTGTGTTCTACTGCCAGATTGTGGGTTCTCTTCCAATTCATCTCTCTTCTTACACATGATGCATCATCAGGTGCTGTCGCTGGTCGCGTTCCTCTCCGCGCTGCCCATTGAAGAGTACTCCCTGCCGGATACGGTCGGGGGCACGCCGGTGAAGCAGGCGGGGCCCGTAGAGCGCGATGCGGAAGCGGTCGCCGACGAGTGATACCTGCTGGGCCTCGACAATTCGATTGCACTGATGATCGCGCATGGAGTCCTGAAGGATGGGACCACTTACACAGCTCTGTACGACACAATCGCATCTCCATGTACAACTCCCGCAACTCCCTACGGCCACAGCGGCTCAGGCCTGAGCTGGCTTGCTGCCGAAGCCACCAGCGACGCTCAGACTTTGCAGTACCTAGATTTTTTGGACGTCTCGTGGTATACGCTCCTATAGTCAAATTCTTCACGACGGTTTGCACCAATTCCTATATATTAAGATCACGGGCTTCAAGACGCCTAACGAGTCATAAGAGTCGACCCCACATCGACGTGGCTGCAGCACCCATTTATCCCTTCACGTAGGTGCGTTGACCTCGTTCCAAGTCCGACACCACGAGGCCTCACGTAGGATTGGCGATCGATTAGTTGCACGAGCTTTATTCTTCCAGTCTCAGGATATCAAAGCAAAAGTCCAAATCGGGATACTTGTGTGTACCCATCAACCCATAAATTGCCGATTCCTTTGTTCTTTCGCTCTATTGTTCTTCAACTCTTAACTGCCACCATCCTCACCACGTATCTGCCCTACCACCATGTCCTCACCTCATACACCGACCCCCTCTGGTACCATCCCTGCGCAGGGCCAGAGTAAGGCGAGGCCAGCTTCCGAGGCGTTTAGCCCGTCACCGTTGACCGATATCGAAACTCCGACACCGCACAGCAACGCGGACCCTTTTGGACGCCCAGAGAGTCCATCGGCGGGGCGGCAGACAAGGCCAAGAAAAAGCGTCAAGTCAAGCCACTCCGACACCGCAACTGGCTCGGCAGGCAGGCCAGGATCGGTGCCGCATAGCGGCTCAAACACTTCGGAAGGCTTGGAGGTTGAGGAGGACCTCGCAGATGAATATTTGATCGCTCCCCTCGGGAATGAGCCAAACAAGCGCTGGACCCCGGATCCCGAAGAAGATCAGGAACCCGAAGACGACTATGTCGGTGATCCCAACTGGACGAGCGAGGAACCGCGCACTCGACGAAAACCGAAAGCGGGATTGCAACCTGCAGCTGCCATTGAAGCGAGTCCTATCCAACGGACCACTGCGGCCTCGATCAAAACTGAAGCCAAAGAGCTCGCAAAGGCTAGCGATCCGAATCGTGGACGATGCTTGCTCACGGGAATGGACCAACCCGCGATCACGCGGCAGTGGGCTCACATTCTCGCGCGCGCCACCAAACCCGACGAGGTATGCGACCTTTTGTGCATTACAAAGTTTGCTCAGAATCTGACCATCTTCCCAGCTCACAACCATTGAAAGGCAGTGGCGCATGGCCTATTACTCGCTCTATATCGACTCCCGATATAATCTTGTGCCATGTACGACGATTAGCTTTCCTTCCTGTGTGGCACACCTATTCTGACGTTCTGTGTAGTGAAGTCAGATTGGCATCTACCGCTCGATAACGCATCATGGGCTCTAGTTCCTCATCATAAACTCATTTCAGACGTCCTCAAGTGGATAAAATCAAGGCGACAGAGAAAGAGGAAGAACGATGATTCGGATCGTATCTCCAAGGCGAGTGACCGAAGTTCAGATCTGGGCGCTGTCTTACCGATCTTTAGTTGTGGGAGACCGAATCCGGACCATCCCATGTTAACTCCCAGTCTGTCAAAATCAAGATGCATACGTACTTTATGCTGCCTCTCAATGACTCGCTTCGGACGGTTCCAATTCACCGCCGCGTCGGTGATTTTGATCCAGAGATTCCAGAGATTCGCCATCTCTATCCCTACAGGACCCTTGGACCCCTTTCGTCGCACATCCAGCCACATTTCGTGATCTATGCTGTTGGCGCGAAGCTGGAAAACATTCGCCAGTCGAAGGGAGATGCGTTTATTGATTGGTTGGCTTCCATCGCAAACGACGTGGCGTCTTTCGGATACAGAGATGCAAAGGATTACGGCAAAAAAAATCTTGTAGCGCTCCAGAACATCATGTCCATTTACGAAGGTTGGACTGACCGAAGGGTTGTCCCGAAGGACGGAGACCCATGGTACAATCCGGGGAAATAGCTGTTTCGCTCTGTAATAATAGCACATGTGCTCACAATCTTCTTTATTATAATATGAGGGGGGGGGATAACTATGATGGGCCAGACCTCCGGCATCCTGACGATCATACCCAAAAACTCGGTAAGACCTCGATGCCGAGCTGGGGCGAGAAAGTCGAGAAGGGCCTTATAGTGCCTCGGCACTGGGCAGTACTCGTGCCGGACCGGAAATGCCAACAGCGGCTATTGCATCATGCCGCACAGAATGCCGCTGCCGAGCCGGGGCGAGAAAGTTGAGAAAGGCCGTATAGTGCCGAGGCACCGGGCAGGACTCGTGCCGGGCCGGGGATGACTCGGAAGCTAAGACAGCGAGCCGAGAAGGGCCTTTTCGTGCCAAGGCATGGGCAGGACTCGTACCGGGGCGTCGTGCACGGCATCTGCCCCAGCGAGAGCAGGGTGAAGAACTTGAGCTCGGGAGCATGCACCAGCCGAAACCGAGGGTGAAGCCTCCAAGGGACAGGACTCAGCATTCTGGGTAAAGCTCTGGCGCATGCTGATGATAACAAGGGACCTAAGTTGTATATTGTGAAGTGCTAAATAAATTTGACTTGCTACTTCCCCGTCAATTTATTGACGGGCTTACATGCACGGCGGTATCTGACCTGGCTCGACCATCAAGAATGCGGGTGCTTGCCCCGGCCGAGACCCACACACCGAGACTTCCACGGGAGCTTGGCAGGACTGGGCACACAGGGTAGAATTCGCAAGCACACTGACCCACGGGAGCTTAGCAGGACTCAAAAACGCGGAACTTGTGATATAAAATTCCAGTGAGGACGGGGGTCTGGATGACACATGGGGTGAGTGAGTGGGGTGGACAACTGCGAGCAAGTAGGGGTCTATGGGCAGGGACATGAGTGAGTGCAGAGCTGGGCTTGAATGCAGGACGGATGGAGCAGGCCATGAATGTGTAGGAAAGCGGAGTCAAACACGCTCAGAGCCAGCACTGTGGAAGTGAAATATTGGTATGAAGTGGGGAATTTATAGTGGTACAAGTTGTGGTATAGCGAGATGGAGAGGAACAAGGGGGGGGGGAGGGGGGTTCAGAGAGTAGGTAGGGGTAGAGCTCAGAAACACACTGACCAATGGGAACTTAGCAGGACTCGAGAACATGGGAACTTGTGCCGGCGTTGAAACCTCCATGGGAGAGGGGCAGGACTTGGCACACTGGGTAGAACTCGGAGGCATGCCACAATGAGAACAAAAAAGTGTATATTGTGAAGTACTACAGTAAATACATCTTGCTACTTCCCCGTCAATTTTTTGACGGGCTTACACTAGTCTATACTATAATACAGAGCAGGGGGACAACTATGCAGGCCCAGACCTCCGGCATCTCACGCATGCCCGAAAAAATCGGCAGGACCCGGAAACTCGGCAGGACTCGAACCGGGCCGAGAACACCGAGAAGGGCCTCTTTCGTGCCGAGGCACTTAGGTAGTCCTCGTGCCGGGCCGGAAACGCCGAGAATAGCCTCTTTCGTGCCGAGGCACTTAGCAGAACTCGAGCCGGGGCATCCTATACGGCATCTGACCCAGGCCGGCCCTCGGGAGACCGGAAACTTGGCAGGACTCAAGGGCTTCTTTTGTGCCGAGGCACTTGGCAGGACTTGCGCCAGGGCATCATGCCGGCATCTGACCCGGGAGCTTGGCAGGACTCAGGAGCATGCACTGGTTGGGGCAATATCTTCACGGCAGCTTAGCAGAAGTCGGGATTCAGCATGCCGGGATGAGAATGGAGGACCTATGTATGTTGTATATTGTGAAGTATCACAATAAATGCTCAAACTCATGAATGTCCGATGGGATGGGGCCGAAGCAAAAAAAAAATGGGAGCTCGCAGGCAAGGATGGTTCCAGAACTAAAAGAAAAGGGAGAGGGACAGATGTGATATATTCTTCTTCTTACCGTCAATTTTTGACGGGCTTACACTAGTCTTCTTTATTATAATATGAGGGGGGGGTATAACTATGATGGGCCAGACTTAGGCCCAGACCTACTTCTCACGGTCCTACCCGAGAACTCGGTAGGACTCGGAAACTTGGCCAGGGCTGGAACGCCAAGAAGGGTGCCGAGGTGTTCGGCAGGACTCGTGCCGGGCACATGCACGGCATTCGGCCTGGCCCGGCCCGGTCTCGGGAGCTTAGCAGGACACGAAGAACTCTCGAGTTTGTGCCGGCCGAGATTTACGCCGAGACCTCCACGGCAGGACTCGGCATGCCGCTAGGGAGCTTGGCAGGACTCAAGAACACTTGCGCAAACTGAGACTTACACCAAGACTTCAAAGGACTTCGGCAGTACTTGGCATGTTGGGTAGAGCTTGCAAGCATGCCACGATGGGAACAAAGAAGGACCCATCTCCACGGGAGTTCAGCAGGACTCGATGCACTGGGTAGAACTCGGAACCATGCTGACCTGTGGGAACTTGGCAGGACTCGAAAACAGGTTGAGAACACGGGAGCTTGCGCCAGCCAGGACTTAGGCCGAGACCTCCACGGGGGCTCGGCAGAACTCGGCATGCTGGGTAAAATTCAAAAGCACACCGGGAAGAGAACAAAGAAGTGTATATTGTGAAGTACTACATAAAATTCTCTGGCTACTTACGTGTCAATTTATTGATGGGCTTACACTATCTTCTTTATTATAAAATGAGGGGGGGATAACTATGATGGGCCAGACCTCCGGCATCCTCAGGATCATACCCAAAAACTCGATATGATTGGATGCCGAGCCGGAGCGAGAACATCGAGAAGGGCCCAATCGTGCTGAGGCACTGGGCAGGACTCCTGCTGGGCTCAGGATGACTCGGAAACTAAGATAGTGAGCCGAGAACGGCCCTTTCGTGCCGACATACTGGGGCGTCGTGCACGGCATCTGACCCGGCCAGCCCCCAGGTGCTTGCCCCAGTCAAGACTCACCCCAGCCGAGACTCACACCGATACCTCCACGGGAGCTCGGCAGAACTCGCACTAGGTGGAACTCGGAAGCACCCTGACCCTGGGAACTTAGCAGGACTTGAAAACGGGGTGAGAATGCGAGAGTTTGCACCGGCTGGGACTTAGCCCGAGACCTCCGACACAGGGACTCAGCATAACTCAGCACTGGGAGAAACTTGGAAGCACGACAGGATGAGAACAAAGTACTATATAACTTCGCCTTGCTACTTCCCCGTCAATTTTTTGACGGGCTTACACTAGTCTATACTATAATACAGAGCAGGGGGACAACTATGCAGGCCCAGACCTCCGGCATCTCACGCATGCCCGAAAAACTCGGCAAAACCCGGAAACTCGGCAGGACTCGAGCTGGGCCGAGAACACCGAGAAGGGCCCCTTTCGTGCTGAGGCACTTAGGCAGGACTCGTACCGGGCCGGAAACGCCGAGAATGGCCTATTTTGTGCCGAGGCACTTGGCAGGACTCGTGCCGGGACATCATGGACGGCATCTGACCTGGGCCGGCCCTCGGGAGACCCAGAAACTTGGCAGGACTCAAGCCGGGGCCAGAACGCCGAAAAGGGTCTCTTTTGTGCCGAGGCACTTGGCAGGACTCATGCCGGGGCACCATGCACAGCATCTGACCCGGCCCGGCCCCTGGAGCTTGGCAGGACTCAAGAGCATGCACAGGCCGAGACTTGGGGCAAAATCTTCACGGGAGCTTAGCAGAAGTTTGGATTCAGAGCACGCCGGGATGATAATAAAGGACTTATGTTGTATATTGTGATAAATGCTCATAGTAGTGAATGTCCGACAGGTAGGGGCCAGGACAAAAAGAAAAGGAGGGGCTAAGCAAAAAAAAAATTGGAGCTCGCGGGCCAGGATGGTTCCAGAACTAAAAGGAAAGGGAGGGGGACAGGTGCAATATATTCTTCATCTTACCGTCAATTTTTGACGGGCTTACCCTAGTCTATCTATATAATAAAATGGGGTGGTATAACGAACATCAAAGAAGATTCGAAATCCCACGCCCACGGTCATGCTCATGCCAAGCCGAGGTCGAGAACACGCCGAGCCGAGAAGAGCCCCGGCAATTGGAACATGCCGTGGGCGGCGGCAGGGACGGAGTAATATACTTTGCAATGCTGATGCTTGAAGTTGCCGAAAAGCAGTGGTGGGGAGTAATTGGATGACAAGGGCCGGGACCAGAGGGAAAGGTAATGCCGAGCAAGATGAGAGCATGCCGGGCGACAAGGGCCTAGGCAGAGTGATACGTGGTCATGCCGCAACCAAGCCGGTGGAGGGCCCGGCCCTTGGGCCGAGGCGCAGCGTAGCTGGCAAGCATGGTATGGTGGGTTTGACCGGGGTAATCAGCTCAAATTCATGCCGAGCTGGGTGCGCTCTGGCAATTGGAACATGCCGAGCCCGAAGCTGTCGAGCCTCACTTATTCTCGAAGTTCTCATCGCAGATGCTGAGTGGGATTTAAAATGGAGATACAGTGCTCTGACAGGGGGTGATATAATTGTTAATTGGAACAAGACAAAAGGGAGGTGGATGGAAGTGCAACGAAAATGGGTAAGCAGGGGGGGGGAACTTCCAACAAAAAGGCCCAAGAGAAGGTGAGGATCCGAGGAATAAGATAAAAGGGTCCATCAGCAACTTGACAAGTCGGGCTTTTTCTCCTTTTTATCCTTTTTTGAGCGCGAAAAGTGACGAAAGGGAGAAAAGCTGAAAAGAAGATACCTTCTTTTTTAGGCTAGGTCCACTTGCTTAAAAAAGTGAGAAAGCCGTAAAAGCTGGTGATAAGTACATACCAATGCGAGTAAAAAGCTTCAATAAAAGCAGCTTTTCCAGCACGAAACCAGGTAAATCGCACATATAAACGGAATACAGCATTTATCATTTGTTGGGCACGAGCCTATGTATACATGTACTATAACAATAGCGACAGGGATAGATGATACTGGAGCGAAGACAATGGGAGTCACGGTGCTGTGGCACGCCGTGCTGCAAAGAGATAAAAACACACGGTTAGCTGGTGGCTGCCACGAAAGAATATACACACACACACCTTGTCGAGACCATGCAAGGATGGGAACGAAGCGCTGACAGGGCACCCGGTCGTGCCGCCGCCGCGCCGGGGCGTGCTGGGGCTTATGTGGGAGGTGGGGCGCGTCGTGGGGGATGCGGAAGCGGCACGGGCAGGGGCGGGGGTGGTGGAAGAGGACGCGAAGGATCAACGACAGGGGGAGCGCAAGTGGGAGCGACAGGGGTGCTGTGACGCGACGGGGGTGCTGAGGTGTGCTGAAGGCGGGAGGAGGGTTGACAGCGGGACACAGTAAGACAAGCATTGCAAAGTTGCACCTTGATAATGCTTCAAGGTCTCTGATTGAAACAGCGGATCGAATGGACAAGGAAAAATCAGAACTTGAAAACTTGGAAGGCCGGCGTAGCATAGAGTGTCGTACGTAGACTTGAAGGAATTGGCCAGAATGGTAGAGCCACTTGATACTTGTTCTGGATGCATTGGAAGTGGAAGAGAGCAGGAGAGGCTTGCTGCATTGAGCTGGGCTTGGAGGGCGGAGACGTTGGAGGATGTGATGCTGACGTGGCACTTGAGCCGACCGGCAAACTCGGAGGGAGGTCAGGACGGAAGAACGATGTTGGATGATACATTGAGGGTTACTCTTGGTAGGTTGTGTTCGCTGTGGTGCACAAACGGGTGGGCGATGGTGGGGGTAAGGAAGAAAGAGGTCGGACGACGAATCGTTGCCTTGACGTGGGGACGGGCACCGCCGCTGATCGATCCGGCAGCTTTGTCCCTGTTTGGTTGGCAGAAGGGCTCGGTTCCAATCCCGCAACGCTAATAACATTTCCCCTTCCCCATAAACAAAAATTCTGAGTAGGCAGATCAACGAGAAATTTGTCAAAGAACAGAAGTACTGTGGCGGAATTTTTAATTTTTCAAATTCTATGACATGCGACAGGATTCTTGTCCCATTTCGGGTTGTTCCTCAAGGAATATAGAGAAACTCAAAAATCGGGCACAGTACTTCTATGGGAGACTGTTCTACCCACAGGTTATCCTGATATCACAGAGGATTCTGTGAAGAATTGAAAAAGTTATTAGCTTTTTCCGCACTTTTCAACATTTCAGACTGTTTCGTCACTATGCTGTCGAAGATAAAAAGGTCTGAGCCCATAGATCTAAGCAAATACTATTTGGCTGTCGTTTTTACACCCAAATCCCGGGAATCAAGTCCGAAGTGAGAAAGATATAGGCTCTTCAAACCGACAGGTCAAACACGTGACCCATCTAAATGTCTGTCGCGTCGAAGTCGCGTCGTCAATACAGAGCTCAAAATTTGCTCAGTGGCACTGTTTTTGACTGGGGAATACTAAATATTGATCCTTTCAGCATCCATCTATGTTCTTTGAACATTTTAGTGAAATCCTACCTTGCCATTTACGTGGCAAGAATGGGAATTGTGTGATATAAACCGCATTTCTTCTTGGATTCACGAGATTGTTGTGAGGATATGACGGTATGAGTTCAAGGGACATTTTTTGTGTGCAAAGAGACTTCATAAAACGGCTGTGGAAAACAGTACACGATGGAACATGGAAAACCGAGCCCTTCTGCCAACCAAACAGGGACAAAGCTGCCGGATCGATCAGCGGCGGTGCCCGTCCCCACAAGTTGACGACACCAACATGATTGACAGGGAGCGCACGTGCATTGTGATGGGCGGAGTTCAAAACGACTTGTCAATTCTTCGTCACTTGGTCGAACAAGTTGAAGCTCCGCCCCAAAGCTGGGATGGGCTTTGAAATATATTGAGATGGTCTAGTAATAGCTGTCCTGAAACCGACCAAACCCGATACGAAGTGTCTCCAAATTTTGAATCACAACACCGATTATGTCCGACTTGGCTGAGTACTTCTGCCGCAGCCAGTAATTGATGATATTTTACTACCCAATGATTATTGAACGTGTTCTTTTTACTCATGCTGCCAATACAAACATGGGAACTAACCAGACCAAAAGGACTTCCGTTCGTGGGGAAAAGTGAACAGGAAAAGAGACCAAAGCTTCGTAAGAGATTGTCCTACCTAAAAAGTAGGGAAAAAAAGGGACGAGAAAAGTTGAAAGGGGCGAAAGACTCCAAAAGTCATCCGGAAAGAACTTGTCAATTTGCTGATGTCCGAGAATGTGTGTAACGTTGCAAGGGGAAACTTGTACAAATTTGTTCTTTCACTTGTCAAAGCCCGTGAATTTATTCACGGGGTTGAGCTAGTACTGGATGATATCTGACTGTTGCCCACATCCGAGAATGGTTTATTAGACCCAAGCTTTACATTATACATATAGTAGGACCCGTGCCTTCGGCGGACGCTCTGGACTCGGTCCGCACCTTCGGCACGGTTTGTTGTCTCTTACTAAATAAATAGGAAAACTTATCCAAAGGTCGATTATTACTATTGTCAATGTGTGGGGATGAAAAGAGAATTAACCCGGACCGTAACGAGTTGACGTTTCAAGTTTGTTGATGTTTTGGTCTCTAGCCTCGGCACGTGCTCGCAATCCTTTTGTTTCCCACTTTCCACACACTCCACTAAAATGGCCATTCCAACCAGCGCGATTATCGAAGCCGCTCGTAGGGCTTGGAACCCTCGATCCCCCCTTTCCATTGATGAAATCGTATGTTCTGGATTGTATGGGTCGACCGTAAAGTAATGCCCTTGCAGCGCGGAAACCTTGAGTGGGTGTGGGGGCTTGAACACGGGACGTTTGACGAGCACTTGGCGAAATACTGTGTGTTTTGCGAATCGCTGAAGCTATTATCGCTGACTGGCATTAGCTGACCCTCATCTTGTCGATGTGCTGATGGACGACAACCTAATACTGCTGCCACACTCCGATCTCATAATAAACCTTCATTCCCTGACTACCACCAACGTTTCTACGCGTTTCTCCAAGCCACGAGAAAAGTTACAAGACGTGCGTGCTCACCCGATCACTTCCTTTTTCAGTCTGACATGTTCCGTAGGTGTATCCGGCCAACGAACCTTTTGAATACATGGTTCTTCCTGTCGATCCTTCAATGGGGCCCCCGCCGCGCGTCCTGAAGTCGCCAGTTCCTCCACATCTGACGATATCTTTGTCTATCGACACGATTCTCAGGCGAAGGGGCTACTTGGCGCCCGACTTCGTCGCCTTACGCAACTCGCTTCTCGAGCTTGTTGAAACATGTCCACCTGACGGTGCGACGTTCATACCCGATGTCCCCAATTTCATCGAGCTCCGATATATGCACGAAGTTTGGGCGACCTGCTATGTTCCGCCACGTTTTCTGGGTCTCGATGATTCGGATCCTGACGACGAAGACGACAGCGAAGGAATGGCGGAGAGCAGTACCATGGAGTGGGAAGTCCAGACATTGTCCAACTACGGGGAACCCCGACGTCGTATGCTCCCCCACGAGTTTGAGCGTGATCCCGATCCTATTATCAAGATCGGGCCAGTTCCTTCCACCGACGACGACGACGCCATCACCTGCGACAGTTATATCACGGGCATCGAGGACCCAGAGGAACTCATCAAGGCGAGCATTGCGCGCGGAGACTACGAACCAAGTCGCACGTGGCTGAAGGGGATGGAAAGATGGGTGCAGGGTGCATCGGACGTCGTTGACGGCGATATGTTGTTGAATGACGGGCAGATTGCGGAGGATTCCACGGAGCAGCCCCGCGTTGCGACGAGCCTCGACTTGAACAAACCGGATTACCTCTCGCGGCCGCATAAAACGAGTCTACGACGTGAATCCTCGTTTTAGGATCCCTTCTTTTCTGCATTGTATATCATACCACAATTCTCATCTATACCCAGCTTCTCACAATCTCACAGTCGTACATATGTAACTTGTCGCCATTGATCAGTCTGAGTGATCCCAGTTCGTAGGCATCCACATGACGTGACCCGACGTGTTGTTGTCACTCGAGCCAGCTGCCAGTTTGCGCAGTGGCCGAGTTTCGTGTTTGCAATCTGGTGATTCATCTCTGTCTTCCTCCCAGAGTCCCAGTCGCAGCCACTGAGCCAGAGACTCTGACGTGCCACTCATCGAAAATGGCCATACCAATTGACACGATTATCGACGCGGCTGCGAGAGCCTGGAGCCCCAAGTCGCCCCTTAGCACCGAAGAAATTGTAAGGTCCGCTTGTTTGACGACTGACTCGATCTTGAATTTTTTTTTTAGCGGGCCAACCTCGAGTGGGCCTGGGGACTGGAACACGGGGATTTTGACGAGCATTTGGCCAAATTCTGTGCGTTTTAAGAATTTTAAAAGTAACCCCCTCTGATAAGCACAAGCTCAGCTGATCCCCAGCTCGTGGACATTCTCGTGGACGATAATTTGATCCTTCTCGCACACCCCGACCTCGTAAACGAAATCTTATTTGCCACTGCAAGCATGCCTTCCAGTATATCCAAGCCCCGAATACGGAATGACGTGCGTGAAAGTGCAACGGAGAGGTATTTGACCTGACATATCACAGCTATACCGCGGCCACCAGGTCTTCGAATACCTTGTTCTCCCCGTTGATGTCTCGAGCCAAGTTGCACCGCGGGTGCTGTTTTCGTCCGTTCCGCCACACCTGACGCTGTCATCCTCTGTCGACAAGATTTTCAAGCGTTGGGGTTACAGTCGGGTCGATTTTGACGCCGTCCGACTTTCACTCGTCGAGCTCGTCAAAACTACCTACCCCACCGGCGCCACCTTTATACCCAACGAACATACTTTCAACAATCTCAAATATATACACGAAACCTGGGTAAATTGCCGTGTACCGCTACGCTTCCTTGGGCTTGAAGGCTCGGAAGATGAAGAGAGCGACGAGGATGCGGCCAGCAGTACGATGGAATGGGAGGTCCAGACGCTGCCAGACGAACCCCAACGTCGTCTGCTTCCCCACGAGCTCGAGCAGGAACCGGTACTCAAGTTGCCAATACTGCGCCCTGTCGACGATGAGGACGACGTTATCAGTTGCGACAGCCATATCACAGGCGTCGAGGACCCGGAGGAGTTCGCTAAAGCGAGCTTTGCGCGCGGAGACTACGAGCCAAGCCGTACGTGGCTGAAGGGGATGGAAAGATGGGTGCAGGGTGCATCGGTCATCGTCGATGGCGAGATGTTATTGAACGACGGGCAGATCGAAGATGATTCCGATGAACGGCCGCGCGTCGCGGCAAGCCTCGACTTGAACAAGCCAGATTACCTCTCGCGGCGGCCTAAAAGACGAGTCGCGACGTGAACTATTACTCTTATTCTAGGATCCCTTCTACATTGTACTATACCACAGTCCTTATTTATATACGGCTTCTCAATTTTGCAGTCATCGTTCCGCTGCCACGGCCAACCACATGACGTGACCCTACGTGTTTTTGTCACGCTTCGACGAATGCCAACTTGAACCTGAAGGCGCACCCCGGGTATCGACTTCCAGGGTTCTGTTCTTGCTCCCCTTTTCCGGGATTCTGAGCTTCCTGACTCCCTGAAGCTGGGTCTCTTTCAGGCTCGCCAACACCATGTCGATTCCGACCACCTTCTTAGTGAACGCCGCAATTCAAGAGTACGACAAGGACACACCAGGCATCTCCGATGAAACTGTGAGCTATACGCAAGTTCCAATGCGTCCGTTTTGAAACCGCCCTTTCAGCGTTGTAGACTCGAATGGGCCTGGGGATTACGATACGGAGGTTTGGACGAGCACCTGCGCGGATATTGTGCGTTTTCTTGACGTATCTTGCTCGAATTTCCTCTGACATGGATAATCTCAGCTGACTCCGCTTTCACGGAGACTCTCATAGACGAGAATCTCGTCCTTGTCCCAAACCCGGAGACCATACGCAAATTCTTGTGTGAAACTTTGAACGCGGCTCTCACTCTTGCCAAGCCCCATACAATGATACTGGAGGTGCGCGATTCCAACAGGGCCACATTGACTTGATCTGATGTACCGCAGCTCTACGAAGGCAGCAAATACTTCGAGTATCTTGTGTTCCCCGTCGGCCATTCGAGCAATACTCCGCCCCGCATTTTGGTCTCGGATGTCCCTCCACATCTGACAGTAGGGCCTTCCGTCGCCAAGATGCTGAGGTGCTCGGAGTATAACCCCAGCACTTTCGCCACATTACGTGATTCACTCGTCGTTCTCATTGGACGCTCCCCACCCTCCGGCGCATCGTTCACACTGAGAACCGATGATTTTACCAACCTCAAATACATATACGATTCGTGGTCTTCCTGCCTCGTCCCCCCACGGTTCCTCGGACTCGAAGACCCTGATGAGACGGTGCTTGAGGAGCTAATGCGCCGAGCCGATGAAAGCCCTGTGGATGCGGAGAGCAGTACCATGGAATCGGAACTCGATAGCGTGTCCACCTACGAAGAACCATGTCGACGTCTACTTCCCCACGAGCTTGAGGATAACCACTTCGTCAAAATCCGGCAGTCTCCCTCCGTCGAGGACGATGGCATCAGCTTTGATAGCCATATCACTGGCGTCGACGACCCGAACGAGTATGCTAAGGCAAGTGTGGAACGCGGGGACTACAAAATGAATCGGAGGTGGCTGAAGGGGATGACGAAGTGGGTGCAGACTGCATCCGGGGTCGTAGACGACAAGATGCTGTTGAATGACGGGCAGATCGAGGAGGATTGCAGTGAGCAACCGCGCGTCGCGACGAGCCTTGACCTGGACAAGCCAGATTACCTCGCGCGGCCCCATAAAACACGGCGGGCTGCGAGATGAATCCTGTATCCTAGGGGCATATCTCTCACAATGTGTATCTATACCACAGTTCTCATGTACATCACCCCATAGACTATAGCGTCCTCGGAACAATGAAAAACTCAGTACGCGTCAAACGTTGGTTGTGACAGCGAGTAGTCGCATGACGTGACGAGACGCGTTCTCCTGCCACTCTTGTCTCTAAAATTTCAGTGGCAACGTTTGTCTGTGCGCCGTTCGCTTCTCTTGCGGCCCTTAACTCGTCTCGGGAGTCAATTTCCGCTTTGTGAAGAAATCAACATCTTCGGTTTGGTTGGAGAAACATATTGCATGGACATTGTTTTCAGAGAAAAAATTCTCGATGTCGCGGCTAGGGCGTTGGACGCTAAATCGCCTGTTGATAGCGAAAAAATGGTGCGATCCAATGGTATCGCACAATGCCAATCGATCTTGACGTATTATAGCGTGATCGACTTGAATGGGCTTGGGGACTTGAGCACGGTACGTTAGACGAGCACTTGGCCAATTTTTGTGAGCTCTGAATTTCCTTTTGACGCCACCGGCTCCGAGTCTGACCCGCAGTAGCTGACCCCTATCTTGTCGACATTCTCATGGACGATAGTTTAATCCTGCTCCCTCACTCCGACCAAGCAGAAGATTTATTCTCGGCGGCTGCCGACACGCCGTTCAGCTTCTCCAAGCCGCGCATAACGATGCAAGAAGTGCGTAATCGTTCAACGACACCTCAATCGCTGACGGAGATAGACCACAGTTATATAAAGGCCGCCAGACCTTTGAGTATATCGTTCTTCCCGTTGACCCTTCGAGCGATGTACCCCCACGAGTGTTACTCTCTCCGGTCCCTCCCCATCTGACAATATCGTCTTCCGTCGACAAGATTTTCAGGCGCTGGGGCCACACTCGGGACCGTTTCAATGTCGTGCGTAATGCCTGGGTCGAGTGCATCAAGAATAACTACCCCGCCGGCGCCACCTCCACGCCCAGCATTTATATTTTCGTCAATATTCGATATGTGCACGAAAGTTGGGCGATCACACATGTCCCGCTACGCTTCCTTGGGCTTGATGGCTCGGAAGATGAAGAGAGCGACGGGGATTCATACGGTACAATGTATATGGAGGTCGAGACGCTAGCAGACGAGCCCCAACGTCGTCTGCTTCCCCACGAGCTCGAGCAGGAACCGGTACTCAAGTTGCCAATACTGCGCCCTGTCGACGATGAGGACGACGTTATCAGTTGCGACAGCCTTATCACGGGCGTCGAGGACCCGGAGGAGTTCGCTAAAGCGAGCCTTGCGCGCGGAGACTACGAGCCAAGCCGTACGTGGCTGAAGGGAATGGAAAGATGGGTCCGAGGTGCATCGGAGACTGTCGATGGTGAGATGCTGTTGAACGACGGGCAGATCGAGGAGGATTTCACAGAGAAACCGCGCGTCGCGACGAGTCTCGACTTGAACCAGCCAGATTACCTCGAGTCGCGGCCGCACAAAATACGGCGGGCGGCGAGATGAATCCTGTACCTTGAGGACGCATCTCCCACATTGTATTTTATACTATAGTTCGCATATACCCTGACATTCAAATACGCTGTGACGTATCACGCCGCATGACGTGACCGGACGCGTTTGAGTTTGCCACCTGCCACCATCCCGACGTTCTTGCAAAATCTCAACTACATAGCAGTCAGGATTTGCGCACTGCTGTGTCCCCTCCAATTTGTCTCACGTTCTGGCATTTTTTTGCCAGCTTCGGACACGGTCTTGTTAAGAACTCGGCGGTCTTTTGTTTAATTTTTCCTTGGAACTTCATGGGCATCGTTTCCAAAGAAGCCGTCGTTGAGGCCGCTCGAAGGGCCTGGGACCCTCGATCCCCCTTTTCCGTTGATGAAATCGTGCGTTCCGGATCTCATCGGTCGATTATGCAACGAATGAATGCATCTACAGCGTGGTAACCTTGAATGGGTGTGGGGACTTGAACACGGGACGTTTAACGAGCACTTGGCGAGTTACTGTAAGTTTTGCGAGTCTTCGGAGCCACCGTCGCTGACCGTCATTAGTTGACCCTCATCTTGTCGATGTGCTGATGGACGACAACCTAATACTGCTCCCACACTCCGATCTCATAATGAAACTTTTCTCTCTGACTATTACCAACGTGTCCGCGCGTTTCTCCAAGCCACGAGCAAAGTTACGAGACGTGTGTGCTCACCCGATAACTTCCATTTTCAATCTCACATGTCCCAAAGGTGTATCCGTCCGATGAACCTTTTGAATACATGGTTCTTCCTGTCGATCCTTCAATAGGGCCCACGCCGCGCGCTCTGAAGTCGCCAGTTCCTCCCCATTTGACGATATCTTTGTCTGTCGATACAATTTCCAGGCGAAGGGGCTATTTGGAGGACGACTTCATCGCCGTACGCGACTCGCTTCTCGAGCTTGTTAAAACATGTCCGCCTGTCGGTGCGACGTTCGTACCCGATGTCCCTACTTTCATCAAGCTCCGATATATGCACGAAGTCTGGACGACCTGCTATGTTCCGCCACGTTTTCTGGGTCTCGATGATTCGGATCCTGACGACGAAGACGACAGCGAAGGAATGGCGGAGAGTAGTACCATGGAGTGGGAAGTCCAGACATTGTCCAACTACGGTGAACCCCGACGTCGTATGCTCCCCCACGAGTTTGAGCGTGATCCCGATCCTATTATCAAGATCGGGCCGGTTCCTTCCACCGACGACGACGACGCCATCACCTGCGACAGTTATATCACGGGCATCGAGGACCCAGAGGAATTCATCAAGGCGAGCATTGCGCGCGGAGACTACGAACCAAGCCGTACGTGGCTGAAGAGGATTGAAAAATGGGCGCAGGGTGCATCGGTCATTGTCAAAGGTGAGATGTTGTTGAACGACGCGCAAATCGAGGAGGATCCCATAGAGAAACCGCGCGTCGCGACGAGTCTCGACTTGAACAAGCCAGATTACCTCTCGAGGCTGCATAAGAAACGGTCGACGAGATGAACATCGCAGCCATCCTTCTCGCATTGTATGTATACCATATTTCAATTATACCACTCTGATTTTGTCCGATTTTTGCTCTCGAGCTGTCACAATGACCTATGATGTGACCAGACGCGTGTCAAAATTTAGTAAGCCCTCTCCTATCTTATTTTTGTCACTTCAAGCCTTTGTGCCACTCTGCCTTGACTCTGCCTGAGGATCGTCACCGGACATACTCCCCGCGGATATCTTGCAAATTCACCATTCTCTCTGCCTGGTTATATATGGCCATTCCGTACAAAACGATAATCGAGGCCGCCAGTAGGGCTTATAGCCCCAACAGTCCGATAATGAGAGAGAAGATTGTGTGTTGAAGTCAGCATCTACCCTGCACAAGTGGTCTAACATGTCTTATTAGCACCACAGGCTCGAATGGCTATGGGGACTCGGCTACGGGATGTTGGAAGGACACTTGCATAATTTTTGTCCGTTCAATTTTTCTTTTTTCATGCCTTCAATTCTGACATGCATAACCTCAGTTGATCCTGAACTCGTGGAGATATTATTGAACGAGAATCTAGTCCTCTTCGCGCAGCCCGAGCTCGTCAGAGAAATATTCCTGCTCACTTCGAACATACCCTCTCGTTCGTCCAAGCGACGTAGAATGGTACAAGACGTGCGTAATCTTCCTACACTAGCCGTTAACTTGTCAAGTCTCACACCCATGGTACAGTTATATGAGGGCCGGGACTCATTCGAGTATCTTGTTCTCCCTGTCGACCCGTCCAGCGAAATAACTCCACGGGTTCTCATCTCGTCGGTACCCCCGCACCTGACAATCTGCTCGTCCGTCGGCAAGCTTATCAAGCGTTGGGGTTATGGTGTAGACCGCTTTCACGCCGTGGGCAACTTGCTCATCACGCTCGTCAAAACTTCTGCTGCTGGGGCGACATTAGTACCTACTAGGCATACTTTCATCTACCTGCGATATATACACGAGTCGTGGGCGACGTGTTATGTCCCGCCAGGCTTCCTCGGCTTGGAAGAACCGTGTGGCGGGGAAGAAAGCGACGACTCGGAGGATGAAGAAAGCGACGAGGACGCGACGAGCAGTACGATGGAATGGGAGCTGTCCGACGAACCCAAGCGTCGTCTGCTTCCCCACGAGTTCGAGCAGGAAGCTGTACTCAAATTCCCAATATTGCGCTCTGCCGACGACGAGGACGACGCGATCAGCTGCGACAGCCACATCACGGGCGTCGAGGACCTGGAGGAGTTCGCTAAAGCGAGCTTGGCGCGGGGAGACTACGTGCAGAATCGCGAATGGCTCGAGGGGATGCAAAGCTGGGTGGCCGGCGCAGTGCACGCCGATTTGTGCATTGTTCCGAGTCAGATGGAAGACGATTCAATCGAGCAACCGCGGGCCCCAGCGAGCCTTGACTTGGATAGACCCGATTATCTGTCCAAACATCTTCTCCGCTCGAAAACGTGAATCTTTTTTACTTATACCTTGACCTGTAGATACCACGGTGATTCCATTGAATGATTGTATTGAGGGTGGTATTGTAATGTCGACCAGGGCTAGAGGTACCGCGGAAAACTTGTTGAACACCCGAGCCAAAAGACGAAGACCAACGTGGAGGACCGGCGCCACCCTGCTCGCATCGCGTGTATACTTCGCGTGCTCGCTCCTCACAGTCGCGGAGTTTGCGGGGCGTACATAGCTTGCGGGCGGGCCTTCTGTTCTTGGTAGACTGCTGAGCGGAAGCTAACGCTTTTGCTAAGCCGCGTTAAGCGCCTGCCCGCGCACCACTCGCGCCTGCTCCCTTTCCTAGGCATCCTCCGCTCTTTCGTCCGCATCCCTCCCCGTAGCCTCGAGGCGCAGGCTTCTCGCTCCATGTCATACGATTCCCGCTCCTTCAAGTGGCTACATGTCGTGCAGCTCCAGAAAGTCCCGTTTGTACATGGCCTACTTAAGTGAAGTCGGGATCCTGGGTCTTCTCTTGAAGTTCTGTCGCCCTAGTCGTCGTTGTGAAGACGTCCTCAGAATCCATGGCGATTTGGCATGGTTGGGTGAGCCACAGTTTGAAATTCGACACAACAGATGTAGCCAAAGTCTATTTTCTTGGTGGAGCAAAGAAAATGCATTGGGAAGAAAGACGGGAGATCGGCCCGGCATTACATAACGAACCTCGACTAGTTCTCAGCTCTGATGCAGGACCAGCGTATAATACTCACTATCGCTGGCTCAGACTCTAGCGGAGGCGCTGGAATCCAGGTAAATCTCAAATTTGTACCGTCAAGGACACCCTAATCGCCCAAAGGCTGATCTCAGGACTTTTGCAGCACTTGGGCACTTTGGGACCAGCGCGGTAACTGCATTGACCGCTCAGAACACCACTGGCGTCCAGGGTGTTCATGGAGTTCCGCCGGGATTTGTCGAGCAACAAGTCAGTTGCTGGTAAAGGCATGAAGTAAACTCTGAATCGGCTCGTCAGATCCACTCTGTGTTGGATGACTTGGACGTTCATGCAATCAAGACTGGAATGCTCTTTGACGCGGAGAATACTAGGGCGACCGTCTGTGCTTTGAAAAAATACTACTCTGGTCGCACCATGCCCCCTTTGGTCTGCGATCCGGTCTGTGTCTCTACCTCTGGCCACACTTTGCTTGCCCGCGAAGCCATCCAGGTTTTGATACAAGACCTGTTTCCGTTGGCGACCTTGATCACTCCCAATAAATCGGAGGCCGAGCTGATCTTATCGCGCGATGCGATTAACTCCCTGGAAGAAATGCTCAGAGCGGCGAGCGATCTGCTACAGCTTGGACCGCCTGCTGTTCTTCTCAAGGGCGGACATATGACAGCAAGCCTCACGGATCTCAATAGTCTGGCCGCCGCCCACCCCGAGGTGTGCGTGATTCGAGATGGGTTATACGGAGACAATATGGAAATCCTTGCGATCAATGGGCCCCAGCCAGGGGATCTCGTCGTTGATGTACTCTGTGAGGCCGGTGGCAATACGACCGTTCTAGCGCGCCCCCGAATCGACTCGACATCGACGCACGGGACAGGCTGCACCCTTAGTGCGGCGCTTGCCAGCACCCTTGCAGGCGGGAGCACGAGTCAGTCACTCCCCGCGCTGCTTCCCGGCTGCTCACTTGCCTCCAGTGCTAGAAGCGGTGATGTGCGCCACCGCATATACGCACCTTGGCATCGAGACCGCCTCCAAGCTCGGCGCGGGCCATGGGCCCCTCAACCACCTCCACTCCGTGTCCACGACGGGCATCGCACCGTGAGTTTCGGTGTTACATTGTCTTTCCTCCCTGACTTCTAACCCCCAGACGCACGGCGGGAAATCCGTACCCCTTCACGCGACTACTGATAAACGGCAGCAGGGCCATCTGGAAGGAATACGTAGAGCACGACTTTGTGCAGCGCCTCGGGCAAGGCACCCTCCCGCGGGCGTCCTTCCTCCATTTCATCAAGTGCGCCTGTCCATTCATTTCCTGAGCAGGAGCAGTGCTTCTCACTTGGTTCATGCAGACAAGACTACCACTACCTCAAGTACTACGCCCGCGCCTACAGGTAACCTGCGCCAAGCCCCGCCCTCTACACCCCACTGATGCCGCCCAGCCTGCTCGCCGCCAAGTCGGCGTCTTTCCCGCGGATCGAAGTTGCCACACGGACGGTTGGGAACGTCCTACGTGAGATCGCGACGCACCGCGCATTCTGCGCCGAGTTCGGGGTCTCGGTGGATGAGCTCGAGGCCACGCCTGAGTCCGCTGCGACGACAGCCTATGGCTGCTACATCATGGACATCGGCATCCAGGGTGGGTGTGCATCGTATCATCCTACACGCCGTCGAGGCTGACGTCCGCTATGGAGGCGACCCGCCGAAGCTTCTCATGGCGCTGCTCGCGTGCCTGCTCGGGTACGGCGAGGTGGGTCTGTGGCTTAAAAGCGCGGCCGCGCGCACAGGGAGCGGCGTCGTCCTCACGGGCAACCCGTACCGTCGCTGGATTGAGGATTACTCCGGGGCGGAGTACCAGGCCGCCGTGCGCGCAGGGCTCGGTATGGCAACCTTCATGCTCGCATGCGGCGCATCACTCACTTGAGATGTACACAGAAATCATCGAAGCGCAGGCTGCCGCAGACCCGCCGTCGCCCGCGCGCTTGTCGGAGTGGCGGGCGGTGTGGGATCGGTGTACGCGGCTGGAGAAGGCGTTTTGGGACGACGCGGCACTCCACGTCTAAGCATAGGTAACTCGAAACGCACGCACGGCTATCCACACAGGGTTCGGTGCCCATCTTTTTGGGCTAGATTATTCGCGTCGATATCATACTAAACACGACTGACCGACTAAAACGACTTGAAGACGATAACGGCAGGCCTACTCTAGGAGCTACTACCGGATATGGGAATATAAGGCCCCCGGACACTACCTCATAGGTATGTCCGGGATAGAGTAAATCGATGGTCCAAAATGACCCCTACCTCGGTCCGTTTATAGAGTAAAACAGGCTCAGAATGGCCAAGGTCGGTCCGACATAGAGTAAATCGCACTCTGCACGAGAATTTTTTTTTCAGAAGAGTAGCCCTCAGGACCAGCCAGGGTGAGCCACGGTAGGTCGCGGCTTCATCGTCAGCGTTGCGCGACCCGATAATAGATGACAGCACTCGAAATAGGCTCGCTGCTGATCCAAACAGCGCAAAGGAGACGTAAGAATGTGAGCCTGGGAGAAAAAAAAATGGCATTTTAATGGAAGGTTGGTCCAAAATAGAGTAAAACAGCGGGCTGA
This sequence comes from Mycena galericulata, assembly GCA_029289565.1. Taxonomy (NCBI): domain Eukaryota; kingdom Fungi; phylum Basidiomycota; class Agaricomycetes; order Agaricales; family Mycenaceae; genus Mycena; species Mycena galericulata. Next base: position 29,236 of record JARKIA010000269.1, on the reverse strand, counting down.
GGTGGAAATTTTTAGAGTAAAACAGCGGATTTTGGGGGCAAAAAGCGGACCAACCTACAAGGTAGTGTCCGGGGGCCTGGAATATACACAGTTGCAGATGTGGATCAAAGTCATCCGAACAGGCTCTTATGTAAAATATGATCGTATCATGAAACACTTTCTCCTTCCGACTCTTTTGTCAGTTGTGCGAGTGGAAGTCTAAGGGGACTGCGGACTCAGCCTGCTTGGTCCGAATTCCAACTGTTGACTGGACATCTGTGGCTATTATAGTCCGCTATCAAGATCTTAGCCGTGTCCAACGGCTGTCTTGACCAAAAATGCTGGCGCACCTACTCGAATGTATACATACCATTACTGTGCTCTTTGCGTATGGGCATGTCGGAAAATCTTTAAACACCAGTCGCTCAATCTGTCTAGATCTAAATTGCTCCGTTCAGCCTTATGAGGTCTCAGGATTTCACGAGACCAATTTTAGGATGTTCTGAATGTTCGCCAACTCTGCCTCTCCAGCCAGGCGCCGGGTTGAAATGCTGGCAGGTTCTATGGCAGGCGAAATGTGTGTGAGTTACCGTATCTGGTGGCTGACTGGAGGTTCAAAAGCACGGCATGAACAACGAACACAAGCACGGCTGAAACCACCTTCACCTTCCCTCTTGCCTCTTACCACGACTCCCATGGCCTCCTCATGCATCCCCCCGGATCCCGGTGAGCGTCCGAGTTACTGGAAAACTGGTCCATGGACCAGTCCATTAGACCTCTTGATGGACCCTCTGATGGACCTGTCATAGCGGTGGGATTATACTTGTGGATGGACCGGACCATGGACCTACTGCGTTCACCGTGGACCTGTGTCACTCTCGCTGCTCAGACTCTTTGATGGACCTGCACGTGGACCTTATGCGTACCATGTATCAGACAAATTGATCACAATAAAATCGGGTTTAAAATGGTGTTTACTCAAGTCTAATTGGCGAGGCGAGTCCCTACGCGTATGCCTGTCATACTATACTTACCCGAGCATCCCCACCGATCAGGTCGAAAGCGGGACGCGGGACAATATCCACCCCCCGGGTCGCAAGTGATATTGTCTTACCGGGTAAGTACTTCTTTTGTCTCCGCGACAACTCATTGACCTCCGCCCCAGCGGCCGGAAGCGAGGTCAACCCACGCGCAGTCCGAGCGCGGCGCTTTGATCTAAGCACGGTCCAAGCGTCGCGCTTTGACCCCTCGGCACCCGTATATAAGCCTGGCGAGGCAGAGGAGAGCTCCCTAGCTTCTCACTCTGTCTCGTCAGGTATGGACACTTTCATGGTCTCTTAGATATACTCGTTTCTCACTCTGTCTCGTCAGCGCCGCTTTTTTGCTCTATTTGAATAACATTTATTCCATCTACATCTCATACCATGACCAATGGTCTCGTTCCGCCCAGCCAGTTCTCCCCTGAAGACGTCGCTTCCCTTGAAGAGATCATCCAGCAGTATGTTGACAGCGAGTGTGAGCGCAACGAGGCTGTCTCAGCTCTCGCCACGGGCATCGCGTCGATCTGCGCTGCTCGCAAGATCAAATTCGGCAGCGACCTCATCCTCCCTTGGCTCGAGCAACTCGATGCGCACGACAAGGTGGATAAAGGGCCCGGCGACGACGGCGATGACGGCAACAACGGCAACGACGGTAATGGCGACGACGACAGCAACGACGGTGAGGGCGACAGAGTCGACGGTCGCCCTGGCCATCGCCGTAAACGGTCCCTCAAAGACCGACTCTCCACTCCAGACGGCGATGACGACGATGACGAGGAGTACAGAGCCAAACGTTCTAAGACCGACGCCAGCAGCTTCGTCTGGCGGAGCCGGGCACAGGAGTTCCTTGAATCCATGGTGCTCACTCCCGAGCACCAAGACCTCCTCCGGCAAATTGAGATCTACTCACGCGATCTCAAGGGCGCTGTCTGCGACCTCCTCAATGCCTTCGACGTCCCCGCTCTTCCGGAGACACAGTGGAAGAACGTACTCAGCGACCGCTTCATGGACTTCGACACCATCCTCACCAGCTCCTTCGCCGTCGAGCCGGAAGAGCCGCAGCAGCTTGTCCTCGGTGACTCCCATGTGGAAATCAAGAAACCTAAAATGGTCGCGAAAGTCTCCACTCACGGGCAGTGGATCAACGCCTTCCGCACATACGAAGAGGCCGTCAACTTCGCATTTAATGGTCGCGCAAGGGAGCTGCGCACCTATTGGAACCACATCAACGACCTCTTCAGCAGTCGGCACCCATCCCTGCACCCGCGGATCATCAACTACGATCGCGCTGCTCGCGTCTTCGTCGGGCAACGCCGCGACATCCTCCTCAGCGAAGTCGATAAATTCCGGCATGTTCAGGATGCGCACCTCCTCGACGGAGGGATTGCAGTCACCCCGACGGGTCCCTCCAACGGTGGCAATAAGTCCAAGCCCCCAGCTGGAAAGACGAAGAAACGCACCCAGGAGATCTGCCGCAACTACAACTACGGTCGGTGCCGACTCGCAAACGATTGCAACTACAAGCATGCCTGCTTGGAGTGCAATGGAGGTGGACACCCCGCTTCCGAGTGCCCCGACAAGCGTCGCCAGACCTGAGCTTCCTGCTAGGTCAGCGACACTTTTCGAGTCCGCCGCACTCCCGCACATCGGCTGGTTCTCGGGGATGGAGGAGGACGACGAGGCATTCGATACCTCCTCCTTCCTGCCCCGGTACATGCGGGGTATGGCCTGGAAGACAAATCAGCAGTCTTTCTACAGCCGCACAGCCCACTACACCGAAATCGACGAACCTTTACCACGTCCGCCTGCCTACGAGTTCCAGAACGCAGCCGCCATGCGCACTATCCACAAGAACCCTGACTTATTCCAGATTCCGAGGGTGATTGAGGTTGACCGTCTCGAGAGTCTTCTGAAACGGCACCCCAATCCACCTTTCGTACAGTCAGTCTTGGCTGGCTTGCGCGATGGCTTCTGGCCTTGGATGAATACCCACCACGACGATGATTACCCAGAGACCTGGGACAACTCTTGGGCCCCGCCTGCGTCGAGCCGTGAACGCGACTTCATCAATAGTCAGCGCGACGTGGAGATTGAGAAGGGTAGATTTTCACGCACCTTCGGCCCTGATCTACTCCCCGGCATGTATAGCACTCCAATCCTCGCGGTCCCCAAGCCTCACTCGGACGACCTTCGCCTCGTATCCCACCAGAGCTGCGGACCATTCGCACCCAACACCATGGTGGACAAAGCAAAGACGAAGGGACCGCGCATGGACACGATGCAGCAATTCATCCCTGCTCTGCTCCGTTTCTGTCGCGCACACCCCGACGCCGAGCTTGTCGTCTGGAAGTCTGACGTGTCTGAGGCGTTCCGGCTCACTTCCGTCCACAAATTAGCCCAGATTAAGCAGATAGCAACATCCAACCTACCCACGAGAGACGAGTCGCGCAACAGCACGACTAACGGCCCAGTCCAGCGCAACGTCGATTGGTGCTGTACGTTCGGGAACTGCGGCTCACCACGCATTTGGGCCTCCGTGATGGGATTAGTCATCTGGATTGCCCTTTTCGTCAAACTCCTTTCCGATGTCTTCTGCTATGTCGACGATACGTACGGCTGGGAATTTAAAGATAATTTGCTCTACTACCCCCCGTATAAGAAGCACCTTCCAAAGAAACAAGCCCAGCTTCTGTTTCTTTGGGATTTCCTCGGCATCAAGCACAAGGAGAAGAAACAGCTCCACGGCGCGTCCCTCCCCATCATCGGTTTCGAAATCGACCCCAACGCGATGACGGCTAAGCTACCACCTGAATCGAAAGCTGACCTGGAAAAGTGGGTACAGGAATTCATCCACACCCCCTCCCGCCGCCGCACCCTACATGAATTCCAGTGCCTGACTGGTTGGATGAACTGGTCCTTTAACATGTACTTCCTCCTGCGCCCATCCCTTTCCAACGTGTATGACAAGATGTCTGGAAAATCACAGCAGCACGCCAGCATCTACATCAACGCGGCCATCAAGTCAGACCTGAGTTGGTTCCTCCACCACCTGCGTGAGTCCGACGGCGTCCTCCTCTTCGACGCCCTGGACTGGAACCCACTTACTGAGGCAGACTTGACGCTATACTGCGACGCGTCTCTTCGCTTGGGCATGGGATTTTGGATACCTGAGCTACTGCTAGGATTCTTTTCTCCCGTGCCCGGCGACCCACCTGCAGACACAATTTTCTTCTTCGAAGCACTCTGCGTGGTCTCGGCTCTGCGCTGGGTTTGTACATACTCACGTACAGGTACATCGAACTCTCGGCGCTTTCGCGTAACGATCTTCACGGACAATCAAAACACCGTGAACATCTTCAATTCTTTGTCTGCCACACCCAACTACAACCTCCTACTACGCACCGCCGTCGACGACCTCATCAAGTACAACGTCGATTTGCGTGTCCTGCATGTCAAGGGTGAGGACAACTACGTGGCCGACGCCATTTCGAGGCAACGCTTCTCCGACGCCACTGAGCGCGCCACTGGACTCGTGATCCAGAATTTCCAACCCCCTCGAGAGCCGCTGGGGGCCGCGTCGTTATGATCACATCGCGCGTCAAGTCTAGGCAGCCCCGCAGGGAAGCCTGGACACTCAAGCAGTTGGTTCACAAACGCGCAATTGCCATGGGAGCCGCAATCGACACGTCCTCTGCTCACACTTACGGCTCAGCCCTGAACTCATACATCGAGTTTTGTCACCTCCACGGCTTCCCCATCGAGCCAACCGCCGACACGCTGAGTTTTTTCGTTGTCTTCATGTGTCACCACATCAACCCTAGATCTGTTGACTCGTACCTCTCTGGAATTTGCAATCAGCTCGAACCCCACTTCCCAAATATCCGTGCAATCCGAACCAGCATGCTCGTCTCACGCACCCTACAAGGCTGCAAACACCTTAGAGGGTCTGCCGTGCGACGCAAACTCCCGCTTTCCCGCGATCATCTCCGACGAGCAATCACCGCCCTCCCTCCCTCTCCCTCCCACGACGACCTGCTTTTCCTTTCCTCCCTCCTCAATGGCTTCCGCGCCCTCCTACGCCTAGGCGAACTCACCATGCCGGACAACCCTAAACTCAGGAACCCGAGGAAGTACTCCAAACGCACATCCGCCGTCATCAATGCCGAGTCGTATGAATACTGGCTACCCGGACACAAAGCGGACGCGACTTTCGAGGGGAATCGCATCCTCGTCACCGACGCCGACGCACTGCGCTTCTTCCGGCGCTATCTAATCTCCCGGGACCAGCTCCACCCGCTCAATCCGTACCTCTGGATTCGCAGCGACGGCACGGTACCAACACGTACCTGGTTCATGCGGAAACTCCGCCACCTCTTCCCGGATACCAACATCGCAGGCCAATCGATGAGGGCTGGCGGCGCTACTGCTCTTGCCGAAGACGGTGCGCCCCCGCACATTATACAGGCGTCCGGCCGGTGGGCTTCAAACACGTTCTCCATATACATCCGCAAGCACCCAGCTTTGCTCCAGGCGATGCTGCATGCGCGCCACTAAACGCCGCGACCTGCCTCCCCCATCTATATCTCATCTTCATTCCACACAACTTCTTTTACCCTCTTAGCCATCTCGGCACCTCGCGTCGTCTCCAATAGACTCCCGAGCCTCTCCGAGGCTGCTTCTGCTAAACACCAATCCCCGCGCGCGAACCTCAACTGAACGATGACAATTAGTCGGGTTTAAAATGGTGTTTACTCAAGTCTAATTGGCGAGGCGAGTCCCTACGCGTATGCCTGTCATACTATACTTACCCGAGCATCCCCACCGATCAGGTCGAAAGCGGGACGCGGGACAATATCCACCCCCCGGGTCGCAAGTGATATTGTCTTACCGGGTAAGTACTTCTTTTGTCTCCGCGACAACTCATTGACCTCCGCCCCAGCGGCCGGAAGCGAGGTCAACCCACGCGCAGTCCGAGCGCGGCGCTTTGATCTAAGCACGGTCCAAGCGTCGCGCTTTGACCCCTCGGCACCCGTATATAAGCCTGGCGAGGCAGAGGAGAGCTCCCTAGCTTCTCACTCTGTCTCGTCAGGTATGGACACTTTCATGGTCTCTTAGATATACTCGTTTCTCACTCTGTCTCGTCAGCGCCGCTTTTTTGCTCTCCCACCCATATATTACATATTCACCCACTCCTATTTACATCCTCGATACCTCCTCATTTGTACTCGCCATCTCGGCACCTCGCGTCGTCTCCAATAGACTCCCGAGCCTCTCCGAGGCTGCTTCTGCTAAACACCAATCCCCGCGCGCGAACCTCAACTGAACGATGACAATTAGACACTGTTACTGCTTTTTGGCAATCAGAGCACAATGTTATCTGTGTTGTGTGGCTTGACACACATCTTTCTTTCTCCCCCTCCCATCTTTTACTCCTATGCACACCGAATTTTCCATGACAAATATATGACAGGTGCACTATATTAACAGTAGGTATCAAGCGCGTCCAAAGTGAATCACGCGCTGAAGCCTTAGTACAGTCGGACAATCCCGGTCCACGCACAGGTCCATCGGCAAACAGGATGGTCCACGAAGAGGTTACAAACCGCGAGAATCACTTGCGGCAATTACCAGGCAAGGTCTACTGTCTGGTCCATCCTCAGTTGCATTAAGTAATAGGTCCACGGTCCACGGTCCATGGTCCACGGTCCACAGGTCCATGGACCCCATTTCCGGTGCATCCGACTCTCTGGGATCCCGATATCTCCGGAGTCGGCGACCGCGTCGCAGCCTACATACAGAATTTTCTCAGTTTCATCCCCGCAATTTTGGCTCTCCAGGATGGTATCGTGACCAAGTCCGAGCTCAAGGTCGCTGAGAGGCACACCAAGACTCTCGGCCATGGTCGAGGCTCGAACGGTGGGATTGTCAAACTTCCACGCTAGCATTGTGCTCAGTTTGAGCTGGATGAACAATGAACACGTTCATCTACTTTCTGCTCTATGTTCGGCGGAAGAGCCAAGGGCACATCCCGATGGAGTTGTCTGCTTGGACCAAGCACTGTTGGGAGAACCTTCGGGCGAATCCTCTGTCTCAATCAGGCGATCCCGAGAGTGTGGCATGTTTCTTCTGTGATTCTGGTTTTCATTGACGATGGTCCACAGAGCAGTCATCCAATGGCCAAAGTGCCGAGACGACCAAAGGCATCGGGGAACTATCCTTATCCAAAGGCATCGGGGAATTGAGGGTAGGGTCGTAATTTGTCTCAGAATTCAAGTCTCATTTTCTAGCCAGGCATCGTGCAGGCAATACGGAGCGTCGTGGAAAAATTTGTTCTTGTCCTTGGCGGCCTCCATCTTTCTGTGATGGCGGCGCTCGGGATTTGGCTCTGGAGCCATCCAAATTCATTCGGAACTAGCGTACCCTGCGCAATTGGGGTGCCGTCCACCGTAATCCTGGGCCACTCAGTTCCCCTCGTGTCCAGTCGACTGCGGTCCTGGTCGATTGCGATTTACTCGCTTTTCCTCGTACCCAGGCTAAATTTGGTTTTACCCAAGAGGCAGCCACCGGAAGATGCCGAGACACAGCCTCAAAGGGTAGGGTGGGTTTGGGACCCCTTATTTCACTTTTTGGAGTTTGTTCGGACGGCTCTGAAAATGTGTTTAGAGGGGTCGAAAAAAAATCGAGTTTTTAGGGGTACATTTCCGCGTGGAACGGTGAAGAATCTCCATCCCGTACAACAGAAATCGACTCAAAACACCGCAGATTCGCGCAGAACAGCCTATATCAAGCCCAGATTTCAGTAGAAAATTCCCTTTTCGGTCACTTTTCGTGAGAAAATTACCCGATTTGGGTGTGGCTGTGCTCGGCTAATAGGGTAGGATGGGTCTGGAGGTCTTATTGCACTTTTCCGACCCTGTGTGGCAAATTTTAAGGACGGTTGCCTCTTGGTTTTACCCATAGCTCTTTTCGTTTACCCATTTCTGTTCTACTGGGCAGTCCAACAAAAACTAATCCAAGTCAACCAAGAGAGCCCGCTCTCTGGTCCGAGCACCAGGCCCGTAGCCATTGGCCTGGTCTTCCTTTTCTTGATTGATCTCATCTTCTTGGTCGATATTGAGCTCACGCTTCTGTACAACCAGCGGCTACGGGCCTCCAGTGAATCCGCCTGGACGTTTGGTCAAATCGTTGCTCTGCTTTTATTGCTGCTGCCTGTCCAGGATATGTTGGAGACCTTATCTAGAAGTCCCGAAGCCGAGCGCCAGGAAGCAGCTGCTGAAAAATCTCAAATGATGTTGTGCCGCTCCATACGGGACCAGCAGACTGATCATGAGCTGATCTTGGATCTGTGCAAGGCAGGCGCCGATGTCAATACCGTGGTTGATGGAATACTCCCCATCCTTGACTTTGAAATGGTCTGACTCAGGCAACACCACAGATGTCGGATTTCCCAGAGCACTCCAGCTCGTGTCGTCGCGGCCGGACAAGACATCGATTATGAAAATACTGAAAATGGGAGCAGACCCCAATATTCAGGGTGAGCCTGCTTTCGATTGCTCGCTACTGTGCTCAGTCGGTGATCAGGGGGCAAGTACGGAACTGCATTGGGTGTAGCATCATTTTTCGGAAATGTGGAAAATGTCGAGGAACTTCTCGCAAATGGGGCAGTTATAAATATCAAAGGTGCGCACGACAGTCTGTCCCGCTCCCACAAACTGAGGCAAACGTCACTGAACAAGGTACGATGATTCTCATGCCAGAATACAACATTAAAACAAGCTCAAAGGCGGCAAGTACGGAACGGCACTTCAAGCGTCAATTGCAAATGGCAATGGAGCGGACGTGAACATTCGCGGTGAGAATATATATTATGCGACTCGACATATATATTATGCGACTCGACATGTCTAAAATTCTATGTAAAGGCGGAAAATAAGGGACCGCGCTCCAAGCAGCGTCATACACGGGTTCACTTGAGATTGCTGAGCTCCTTCTCGATAAGGGAGCAGATATCAATGCTAAAGGTTTGCCGCATCCGCGCTTACGACATCGGAACATTGATATCCTCACAGGCGGGGAGTACGGTACGGCTTTGCGAGCAGCGTGCAAGGTGAGAGTTTCCTGCTGTGAAGAATATCCCGTCCCAATTGTATTCGAAGCTGGGGGCACATCTGGGACAGCACTCCAAGTAGCAATAGCATCCAAACAAAGGGACATGATCAAAATACTTCTCGAGAATGGAGCGGATGTCAACGCAAGAGGTATGGATCGTATGCTTATCTTTGAAGGGCCAGTGGCAAGTATGGGTTTGATATGGGTTTACAGGGAGAGAGTTCGGAGCAGCACTGCAAGTAGCACGATCTCGGGATAATCAGGAAGTTGTGGATCTTCTCCTTGCGAACAGACAAGATCGCAGTCTGTTGAGTCCTTTCGCATATATTTGGAAATGCATGTAACCGCAATCTGTATCTCCCAGGCCATCGAAAGAGCGACTCTTCCCCATCCAATTCGCACTAAACAGCCTTCCGGGGAAATTCGAAGCAAAGACCGATGGGTCAGAGGACCCTGGTTTATGCGGTAGTAGGTCAAATACTAAGTTCGGACAAAATTTTTGATCTGGGCCACCTATGTCAGAGGAAAGTTCGGACAAAATGGGACAACAATGGACCTATCTCAGATCTGAAGTTCGGACACGGGTCCGCCGTGGAGCGAGGTCAGATAGAAGTTCGGACAATGCTGTGTCTCCTTCTATTTCCTTTTTGTACCCGCGCTGCGCGCTTGCCACTTGGTAGCTTCAAAGCGGTCTCAGAACAATGTGAAAAAAATAAATTCCTTGATGCAGTGGCTCCTGTGGCCGACTCAGTGAATTCCGTGAATTTTCTGGATTCAGACCTTCTCACCCTTCACACAACCCTCGTACAGAATTACATCTACTGCGATTTTTTTGCGATTTTTAGAGGCCAAAAAAAACGAATTTCGGGGTCAGAAGCAAAGTTCGGACAAATTTGGGACCTGAGGTAGGTTGGCGGCAGAGATCGGACAAAATCTGGGCGCCGGCCGGTGTCAAAAGTTCGGACAAATTTTTTTTGGGGGCCCAAATCCGTATTTGACCTACTACCGGATAAACCACTGCCAACCAGGGTCCTCGGGTCAGATCGTGAATTGAACCACATGATCACGTGGTTTATGTTGAACTTCGCAGTTGAACCAGAGCCCGAGTTTCAGGAGCTCGATGACACCAAGAACAGATGTAACCACATAGACTAAGTAGTGTGGGTGATTATATAATACTCTGCAGACGAAGCTATTGGGATCTCTAGATACTCTACGGTTGTAATTTTCTTGAATTTTGCGTTGCGGCGGAGTTACTGTAAACGCGCATACATTTCCTTAATTCTGGAGATCTGATAACCTATCATATCCATTAGATATATACTGGCATACGTAAGTGAGAAAAACACTAACTGAGAAGCGGACACGTCCCCGCAAAATTTGTTAGCACGTCCAGCGTGCGAGTCAGAAATGCCATCAGGCCGGTCTCCTCCCCAATCCGCCCCATGTGCTGCTTCCTAAGAAATGATATCTCATCCACGAGAACTTGAAATGCATCGAACCACACCGTCTTGACACAAGATCAGCCTCGAAGAATTAGTTTGGCGGTGAGGGCGGACGCACCCCCATAATCGGGTTGATGTAGCTGAAGTGCGTCAATGGGACGGACACGATTATTTCGAGAGCAGTTTGCGCGGCAGCGAGACGCTTGCGGCGGGCGTTGGTATCCGTGCGCAACGGTTCGACAGTGTGCAGCTTCATCGTCGCGGCGTGTGCGATGCTGTGCGCGATGACGAGCGTGCGTGTCATGGCGGGCGTCGGATGATCAAAGCGGTTCGGCGGAATAAGCGCAGCACGGAAGTTGTCAATGAGGGAGTCGAGCGTAGAGAAGGAAGATCGGAAGACAGAAGTCTGTTCGCGCAGCATGTCTAAGGACAGGTATAAAATGAGTTCGACATAAGACTAGTTGAGACAAGAGTGAAAGTAAGAACCAGGTTTCCATTGACTTGAAAGGTGGGCTGCTCGCTGCCACAGAATAGTTGCTTTAGAAAGCATGGCAAGAGTAGACATTCCAGTGTCGGAGGTTGGCAAGCCGCCGATGAATTTTTGGATCGTGCTGCTGTAGAGCGCGGTTGGGCTCAAACGTCCCTGGAAAATCGGTTGAGTCGCAGAGCTTCGTGCTGTGAAATCTTACGTTTCCGTAATCTTCCATCTCCAGCGGCCACGGCGTATCGACCCTGCATGTTTCGTTTTGGTGGTCTAGGTTTGGGGTCTCGTTGAGCGCCACAGCCCACAATTTATCCAAGACCATAGAAATCCAGCACGCGTGTATACGTTCTCCTTCCTCGACGGAATCGCTGACAGGAGGAAGTGGACCGGGCGATCCGTCATGCGTCGCGGAGCGGACCATGTAGATGGAGCTGCTAAGAGCGAGAGAGATGGCGGCAGTGGTATGGTATTTCCCCTCTAAAAACCGGCCCGATGCAAAGAAGTAATAGGCAAGAAGAATCTCTGCCTGTAGATTGTGCATGATCTTTTGCGGATGGCTGCCTGATAGACCATTGGCAGTAAGCTTCAACGCCCGAGACAAAAATACCGGTTCCGAGTCTTGGGAAACGAGGTGAGGCCATTTCGACAGACGAAGGCCCCACAAAGAGACAGTCGCCAGAACGGCGGGCGACGGGCGAGTAGGATGCCCAACTGGGTGGGGTTTGAGAGCGGCCTTTCTAAACCGAGGGGCGTTCAGAAAAAAACCGAATTCAGAGGAATACGGCAGGAACGCGTCGATTCTAAAGAAGGAGTTGAGAAAAAACGGAGACTGAGGTCGTCAACCCGACAATTACAGTTTCTCGACCATATCCAAAGGTGGTTCCTCAATAGAAGACATATCTTTTTCGCTAAAACTGAGACTATGTTGGGCTGGGTAGTATACTTGGACGCACGATGGGGTTGAACTGGACCCTTCAGCAGACCGGACTCATGCGGTCGATGGAGCAGAATCACCGGCTGGGCCTGCCGTTGAGGATGCTCCAATTCAAAGATGCGGCTCTCGACCCGGTTGATGTCCTCTTGCAAAATTTCAGCCCTGGCACGCTTTTGACCATTGGTGTATTCGCAGTCGTCAGGCCTGTTTGCCTTCTCACATTGTCCGCATATAGGACGGGCACCGTCGCATCTCTAGTCCCTGATAAGCACGAATTAAGAGAGGGAGAAAATGGAGACAGACCATTTTTCGGCGCCGACAGTTGAAACAAGCCTGCCCGCGCTGAAGATTTCCGCTGGATTTTTGGGAAGAGGAGCTGGACTTGGAGGCCATTGCAGTAAACTCGAGGATGCCATCCTGGTGAATCCGATTCGAGAGCTAAATACACCGTGACCCCGAGCAGTAAGCCGAGGTTTCAAGTTCATTTGGAAAAGCGCGCGCAAGGGTCGGCCACTGCACTGGGTTACCGACTCGGACTTCGGTCAGAGTCTTGGGCTGCTCTTGGGAGAGACCCCGGGCCGTCACTTTCTCGGCGATCAATCGCTGTCGGCTGAATTTTGGGACCGAGTCTCCGAGTCCTGAGTGTACAGACCGGTTCGGATCGCCGTGCACTTGCATTAAGTTGTATATGTCATAAGCCCGTGTTGTTTCGGCTTTGAAGAAGGATCGCAAGTAGTACCTCAAGAATTACCTCTCATGAATTGGCGCCGTTTACTGTTTTCTCTTGATTTTCTCAGTACTGGTACTGAGTCGAGACTTCTTCAAAAGTCAATCTCTCCACGAGGGCTTCATTTACCGCTGAATTTTTAAAAATTTCCTCCGTTAGGCCGGCACCGGGGAACTCGATACCCGGCTCTATCCAGCAATTGACGGGCGAGTCTCGGAGTCGCGAGAATACCGTATTGCGTCCTAATAGATCGCAGATAGACACGGGCTGCCAATGCCGCGTCATCGGTGTGCTTCAACCGGGCACGGGCATTGTGATTTACCTCTCAATCAATGATTTAAATTCGACCGACGGCCCCGAAAATGGGCAATTTGCTTGTGAGCGGTATGATACATGTAAATATCATATGAGTTGAAAATTTCTGTCGTTGGAAGTCGCTCTTAAATACGTGCGCTGTAGTTTCATCAGTTTGCTGGGTGAGTTGTTGAACTCCTTTTCTGGTCTGATTTCCCACGGTTGAATTTTAGTGAAACGTGTTTCCGGAGGTCCAATGGGCGCTTGTTTTCTATCTTGGAGACCGCCAAGCTCATACCGACCACGCCTTCGGGTGTGCTCCCTCAATATCCGCCATTGAACATCTTCCCTGTCACTAGTACTGTCAGATCGGCGATTAGACGCTATGCATCAATGACCCATGATCCTCACTGAAAAGCACAGATAGAAAGGTAGGAAAGTATTTCTCTAACATAAAATTTCCAACTCTTCTTTCGTAGCCCGGATGAAATTTTGTTCGAATAAGGGTGTACTGGTACGAATGTGGGTTGCTGATTGCTCGGACTTCGGCTCGGAGCCCGAAATAGCACCCGCTGTGTGTTGAACATTCAGAATGCGGGGCTTTTTCAGTGACAAGGGAGCTACTCAGCAAATCCCAATACTCAAGGACAGACAGAAAACCTACGACTGGCACCCCTACGCTTGAAAAGTGGGTCAAAATGTCAACTCTCGCACTCTTTCACGTTTAGTTCAATGCCCGAGATATGGCAATAATCCTTTCGTTTTAAGTAACTGGCAGCTATCAATTAAGGTAGGATGATGTTCTTGAGTCCTGTTAAAAAAAAGTGAGTCGAAGGAGTAGATGCCAACCTACTACCTCTCACCAATGGGGTCCTCCACTGTGTTTCTGGCCCTCGTTCTACTCACACCGACAGCATTAGCCACCACAGCCCCGACGCGCACCACCAAGCGTATCTCTGGGCTTACCATAGACGGAGACGTTGCAGGGGTCACTGGCAACTCCTTCCAGCGGGCCACCGATATCATCGATGCGACACTTACTGAGCGCGGCGCCGCCATCGAATTAACTAACGCTCAACGCTTTGCTCATGGTCTTCCGCCGCTCCGAGCCCGAAGCGCCACTCTGCCCATGAGGTAATCTCCCTCTTTGAATGACTCTGGTTAAAACTCCGGGTTGGTCGTCTTTCCTTCATTATAGCGGCAATCTTGCGCACCGTATCACTTGTTCACGCAATTGTTGCACAACTTTTCGCAAAGGGTATCTCACATCCATGACTCCGTATCACACACCGGATAAAAGAAAATATTAACCTAGGTTAATATGTTAGCGTAGAGTAGACGATTCAGTAGACAAATGAAGACTTGGAGATAGTTGAGGAATTAATTTGGTGTGAAATGGCCATGGAAGTTACCACAATCAGGGGCAGTTTCAAACGTTGTAGATTCCTTCATTGTTAGCGAGTTGTGAAAGGACTGGTGAAAGGTCAACTTTCAGGAACCATTTCCAGCGAGAAGAAAAGAGAACTTTTGGGGTAACAATCTATTTTTCCTTTGTTTGAACAAAGGAAAAATAAATTGTTCCCCCGAAAGGCTCCCTTTCAATATACCTGAAAGCACAGCTAAATGAATTTATTTGGGCGTGGCTTTCCTAACTTGCTGAAAGGGGACAATGTCAAGGCTGAGGAAAGAGTTGCTGATTGTGGCTATTGCCGTGGTGCTTTCACATCAATTGAACTTATCAACTATCTACAAGTCTGGAATTATCTACTGAGTTATCCACTCTATGCGTACATATTGACCTAGGTTAATATCTTACTTTATCCAGTGTGTCAAAACTCACGGCCTTTCGTCTCCTCTTTCCACAATCCATGCCCATACTGTCAGTTGCAGCCAACCTAGAATTGGCTGGAGTGGATTCGAGGTCTGGGCGGTGCGCGCAAGTGTAGAGTCGGAAAAATCAGTGTTGGGTCTTCAACTCTCTGGTCTCTGATATCGCGAAAGGGAAGTAAGTGGGATTGTGACTTGATGCAGATGAGAGAATCGATTCCGTTTCAATCAGTCTCGTCCCACAGGAGCCCGAGCCTTGATATACTTCTTTTGAATGCCATCAACTGTCTAATATTAATGGTAGACCTACGCGGCGGCTTTAAAGCAGTTGTCGAATCAACAAAGTTCAACTTGTCGGTGATTGAAGCCGCCGCTTTCCTAAGCTTGCCGAAGCTCCTGTGAAGACTTGTTGGGAAATTTTTCGGCCAAAAGACTCAAGATTTCCTTGTCCATAGATCGTCGTTTTCAGATTTAAATTGACAAGGCCTGTCCGCCAGGTGAGCCGCGTTGCGCGCATGAGTTTAAGGAAGTCCGGGTGGATCGGATTCTCCCATTGTTACCTAATAGTGGCGCAAGTTGGCAAATACCAACTTACGGCAGATCTGAGCGAGACGATCCCTTTCCGTGACTCAGTGTGGCTGGCACAGAAAGTGAAGAGACTCTTGTCCAAAAAGTGGTTGCCCGGCCAATGCCCGGCTTCGCCCAAAGTTCAAACGCCTTGAGCAAAATTCATAGATTCGGGATCTGAGGATTCATTGTCCCGTGGTCTCGAGCCAGAGAATAGGGGATTTCAATTGTCTAGACTGTCCTCAATTCATACCGGGGATTCCACGACAATGAGGAACGGAAGCAAAAGCGGTGTGGCGGTGCTCTCACGTGGATGACGCAAGCTGTTGCGGATCAATTAAAAAATCTGACCACCTTGGTTTGTCTCCACCACGACCGCAACGACCCCTGACTCTGCTCTTGTTCTCTTACCACGACCATCTAACCCACGTATCGCACTCTCAAAATGGGCATGGACACTCATGTACGCCGTGGCCACCCCAGTGCGTCTTTTCCCTTTCCCCGTATCTTCTCGATTCCGCGTTTTGAAACCAGCGGTGTTCAGTCACATTTGGCCTCATAATTCTCTTTGGGATCATCGAGGTGCGCTTCATTGGCCTTGAGACACCCTAATGTCGCTCATCTCTTTGTCACCGAAGCTTGCGCTCTCAGCATGGTTAACCTCGAAGTTTAACATGCTGCACAACGAGCGTACTCTCACCGAGCGCGATCGTGTGCGCTTTACTCTGTTCACCTCGACATGGACCGTCGTCTTCTCCATCCTCATGGTTGTCCTCTTCTGGCACTCTTCCGATGGCTCCGTCCTCACCAGTGTCCTCTCCCATCTCATATTGTGCGTGGTCTGACATCCCCCTTTTTCCTCACATACTGACTAACGTTCCGACGTTTAGCCTCGGATTCTCTTGGCTCATGTGGACTTCTAGTGCAGCCGCAGTCACCGAGATGCTCGGCGGTGGGCTGAACTGCAAAACTCAGGATGCATACGTCTACTGCAACCAACTCAACGCCCTCGAAGGCTTTGCCTGGGTCGAGTGGCTCCTCGTCACCTTCGCCATTATCGTTGTCCTCATCCGCGGCATCGCTGCTGCACGGCGCGGCGACGGCTATCGCGGAAGCCTCGCGTAAAGAATCGCTCATGAAAACACGCTTGGATGGATTCAGGATGGAGTGAAATGTATTTCTGATTACGCTACTTGACGCCCTTTTTTCAATGTGTATCATATATCTTACGCTGGATTCTGATGTTTTTTGCCACAGTTGAATGAAATGTTTGCATTGTCCTACCCGCCCGATTTTCGCTTTGACCACTTTTCTGATGTCTCATATCACTATCAGGCAATCAGTTCAAGTCTCCTGGCTTCAGAACCACGCTAAGTCTTTTGGATTCTGATTATAGGTGCGCTTAATGGGATAGGCTATTAGTGGACTTGAGACCTCACAGGGCCAGAAGTAGCGTCGGACCATCAGATTTATATTTGAAAAGCCAGGCTTCCTTCTCCAGGAGTCCTCCTTCCCTTACCCGGCATATGAGCGTATTTTCATCTCAGGACAGGTGCGTTTCATGTTGTCCTCGATGGTTGTGCTTTTGGAGCCGTATCTATCGTCTCACCGCGACTTTGGTCGAACCTGGGAAGGCCGTCTTTGTATAGCCTACATTTTCGTCGTAATCTGTTGAATATTGCCATGACCTTTCGGTTCTGATTCGTTCTGTTGTTTTGTTTGGAAAGACTCCTTTCGGGTCTATCATCCGGCCTTCATTTTCATTCAACATGGAATCCAATATGCTCAACTGTCTTATTACATACGTCTGTCTGTTCATCTGAATACCTCTCATCCTTACACAATTGCCAAAAATCTTCACGAGCCCTTTCGAGTGCAGCCCATTGTTGCCTACCTGACGGAGAACATGTTGGAAATTATTAGTATTTGAGACGCATCAAGTACCGTAGTCTATAGGTCGCAGTCCTAGAGTTTGGGGGCGCCTGCCTTCTTGTTGACGCTGCCCTTCACTATTAACTGCATCTGCGTGGCGATTCCGAGACACACTTGCGAGTCGCGCCACCCATCTACCTCCACACCTTCCCCAATATCCGAAGGCGCAGTCCATATCTCGATATACGTGTCGTGGCGCCCTTGAGGCTCGCTCAGGAATCCGCTCATGACATAAACACCAACTGTGCGAGCGGAATGCATTGCGGACGGCGGGGGAATTGGGGTCTTGTATTCGAGGCTGAGGGTCAGGGTGGGGAGCCAGCTGGAAGCATGCAAGTACTATGAGCGGGGGTTGCATAGAAGTGTTAGTTCTCACAGATTGCCCTCGACCGCGCCAGTCACACTAGACGGGAACAGGATGGACACGTTCTTGGTGCAATCGGCCAATAAAGCGAGGGTTGCGGGCGTCAGATAATCCTCCTTGTCTATCAGCTGCATCCAGGCGCTCCAGACCGCGACTCCTCCTCCAAATTTCGCATGGCGGGTTGGACTATCTGCAGCGTTCTGAGAGAGCATATGCGGGTCCTCGGCCCATTTCATCCGGTGTCCGAATCCAAACACGGGAGGAAATTGCGTGAGGACGGCCGTGGATGGATGTCCTCCGAGAGGGTGTCGACGGGCATAGCCAGACGACAGGCTTATCAGAGGACGGTCAGAAAGAGGGATCTTGCCGAAGATCAAGTGCGCGGTGATACACGTCCGGCCCTAACACCAAAAGCACCTCAAGGGTTTTCTCAAAAAATTCGAAGGAAGAACTCACTCCTTGGACAAGGTCTGCGAGGATATTGACGAAGCTTCTTCCTTGCTTCAATACCCGCAAATGCACCTCGAATGATGTTGCGGTCCTCGTCGGTTGCAAAAAATGCGCCGTAAGATGCATCGGATCCGGATGGGCGGATCCCGCCTGATTCTCGACGCAAGACTGGACTATCAGGGACAATGTATATCCTGTGCGTCCAACTGAGCTTCATTCACGTTCAAGACGAAATGCACCTACCACCATTTGGCACGCTTTGAGAATAATTGGTAAGGGAGTGCAAAGGAAATTGAGTTTGGCACGTACTCTCCGACAACCCACTCAGGATCAGCGTTCCCCTGATAAACATTGTCTTCTTTCCGTTCGGCATGGATTGCTTTGGTGAAGGGGGCCATCCGGACTCCGGACGCTTTACGAAAGAAGATTGCTTTATGTATGCTTGATGTATGCTTGATGTATGCCCTCGAGCGGCCTTTCGAAAATTGCGGTACATACATTTCCGGGACAACCGGCACTTCGACAGTACCGGTCAAAAACATTCGACATCATTTGATTCACGGCGAACGCCGAATAATCTAATCTACCCATGTTATCTAATCTGATGGGTCCGTCCGTTGGTCATCAACTCTCAGCTCTTACAACGACCAGTTCAACGAAGACGTACCGCAAGATGATGCATCCGACATAAACCCAATGGCCGCACAGATGTATTGGAACACACAGGAGCACGCACCCCTCATTCTCGTGGATAACATCATAAATATCCTGAAAATTTGGTCCAGCGCCTCCGTAGTTACAGAATACTTCACCGTATTGTCCTGTATTGTCGTACTATTGTCGTTACGATGGGTATCAAATAAAGTGGACGCAGAATTGTGGTTGCAGTCATCATGCGATTATCGACGGGGTCAGGACCAGGGCCGTACTACGGGTATCTGATGACTCGAAACGACGACCGTTTTGTCGCACTCGCGCAGGAAAACATACGACTTGGCTCTGTGGTCGGCGGCATAGGCAGATGGGTTGCAGATTCCCTCTTCGTAGGTGTACGTCATGAACAAATTCTGACACCCTTCTCATCGAGCCCTTCCTGAATGATTGCCAGGTGCCGAGTTCACTGAAGGCAGGCGCGACACAGTGGAGCGAGGTATATGCAGCTCTTGGAGAGTACAAAGCAACATATGGTGAATGTCATGTCAGAAGCCATTCGGAGCTGGAGCAATTAGCCTGAGGAGGCTTATACGGCCATCCCGTCTTTCAATTCTTTGTTCCTTCGGCCTCGGCCCTCCCGCCGACGGATAACAGGAAGACTGATTCTTTGGGCTGCGGGGCCCATCGGCCTTTTGACAAATTTCTTGTCACTGGGAGAATCACTTGAATCAAAAAAAATGGACTAAATCAAAACTTGAAATGAACCTCGTCATTCTGGAAATGGATCCGCTGTTTGGCAACCAAACAACCGGTTGACCTCTTCTGCTCCCACCACCACTTACAACCACCATAATGGATACAAGCGCATGGGCCGCCTCCGCTTTCGGTGGCCTTCCGTAGTAAGTGCATTGGGCTCATGCCTATCTAGCCCTTTCTCAGTCGCCCCGCCTCAAAAAGCTTCAACCCGATGATGATGGTCAATACCTCGGGTACCTGCGCGGCGACGCGGCTGACGCAGTGCCGGGACTTTGGGGTGTACATGAACGACGTCAGCGGCAAATTTAATCGCGACCCGGAGCTCGCGACGGACCTCAGCGAGCAAGACTTTATGGCACGCAAAAACGTCATTGGGCAGGTAGGCCGGTGGTCTGCGGGGAAAAAGCCCGAGGAATGGGTGCCCATTCTGTATCTATATGAGGTCTGCTGTCGCTCTTATAATCGGTCGTAGAGCTGCTGATTTTTCTTAGCTCGTGAAAGCATCGGCAAAGCGCGAGGCAAGTCCACCGCTACTTACATCCATGCAGTCCAGGCTCACGTCGAGAAATAGCGAGACTGGGGGCATCTCATATTCACTGATCTGACCACGACTAGATTTCTACTCGTCATGATTTTCCCTGAGGAGTGCAGTAGGTCTCGCATGCATATGTAAACATTTTGAGCTTGATTCCGTTTTATTCAGACTGTGGCAATTTTTCGCACCACGACTACGACGCCCTCACAAAATATCAGGCCGACCGTTTTATGTCACTGGCGACATATCTCTACCACACCGAAGGAAAACCCAACTGGTCTGCCTTCCTTCGCCCTTTTTCTTTAAAAAAAAATGGTTTGACTCCTCCAAGGGTCCGAGCGACCTACGTGACAAGATCGAATGGCTACACAATCGATCCGCTCTTCCTGCAGAGCTTCAACCCTCCTCCGAGCAACGTCCGCAAAATATCGCATGTGAC
This sequence comes from Mycena galericulata, assembly GCA_029289565.1. Taxonomy (NCBI): domain Eukaryota; kingdom Fungi; phylum Basidiomycota; class Agaricomycetes; order Agaricales; family Mycenaceae; genus Mycena; species Mycena galericulata. The sequence goes on along the minus strand of JARKIA010000269.1, from coordinate 8,700 downwards.
AGCGGACACATTCGTCGCCTCGATGCTTCCCGCTGAGCGGGAGAGCATTGACACACTTTTAAAACAGAGCGGGAAGCGCGTACCCGGTCCCGACGTGAGCTCCCGTGTCCTCGGGAGCAAGGAAAACCGCCCCGACGTTTCCGGGGTTTGGAAATCCAAAAATGCCCGCCAGTGCGCGGAGTGCGGCAAGGCCAGTAGCTCGGATCTCCTGAAGTGCAGCAGGTGCGTGTACTACTTGATCAGTTTTCCGAAGCACTTACTGTAACAATGTGGATTAGGTGTCGCCTCATTCATTACTGCGGGCGTGAATGGTTCGTTTTCGTTGATTGTTCCCTTTCAGGCGGTCCTCACATTTTTGGACCTTATAGCCAGAAGTCCGCCTGGCCCACACACAAACTGGTGTGCAAGAAGAAAACAGCGTGAACATTATAGCTAAATGGTCTAAGTACACCGTCTCTGGACAGAAAATGAATACGATTGAACTAGGGGTATCATTTTTATACGGCTGCAGAGGCCGTTGGCGCCAGGCCCGCCTTTTGCTGAATTGCCGCGAGCGCGGTCCCGAATGCGAGCATGTCGATGGCTGTCTCGCTCATAACGGACGCGGCTGTGCGCGTGATGAGGTCCGCCTCGCTCTTGGCGTGGTAGGTATTTCCCGCAAGCCGGGAAGTTGAGGTTGGAAAAGGGGCGCGGCCCCATGCTACGCAACTTCCATGCGCCTCAATAGCAGGGTCGCCCACTGTTGGTTTATACTTACACGCTTGAAAAAGCTCCAAATATCGAGTGAAATTCGGTGTTGGATCGAATAACGGCAACGCTGGCAGAATTCGAACCATCAGACGTGTAACAGGTGAAGAAAATCAAGACGTGGTCAACTGACCATTTCGGATTACTTCTGCGGCGGCTTCGGGCGAGACGTTGCGTGAGGCCATCACTGGGAGGCGTTGGTTGCGTTGGTGTGCGAGAAAGAAGGGTACATACGATAGGCCCCGACAACGGTGCACGCGCGGGCCTCGAGGAGGGAATGTACAAGGACCTTCCCACCGGCGGCAAGTGCCTCCCGGATGAACGCACATGTGTCCGGGAGGGAGAGAAGCAGATCGTCCGGCGCATGGGCCGGAATGTCGATATGTAGGTGGTTCACTGGCGCGGACGTCGCCTCCGCCGGCGCAAGTGACAGCAGGTGCGTAACACCGAAGTCAACCAGCAGCAGTTCGGCCTGGTCAGGCTCGCTCGGGAATTCACTGAAGAAATTCAGATTATGCTGGAGGGAAACAGAAGTACCGCGTACCTGCTAAGAAGCAATGTATCTGGTATAATGACTGCAGTATCGACTATTCGGTTCAAAAAATTTGTGACGTCTTGCTTTTGTTTGCGCTTCCAGGATATGTATGCAGGGTGGGTTGCGGCCGGCGCGCACCCACATTCTAGAAATGTATCAAGTTGCTTGACAAAGCCGTAATTTGGCTGGACTCGTGGTCGGCCTGGGGAGAAATTAGAACGGCTGTATGGACCAAAAGAAATCTCCTACGCCGTTTAATGAATGAAATGGCAGCTGATGTGGTTAGCGACATGGTTTTCATTACTGTCACCGAATGAGACCAGCCAAACTGATTGTGATAGAGCTCACGATACGCCGCCACTGCAGCGAAGTTGAGAAGTCAATAGATACGAATAGTAGCAACACGTACATGTAGTTGTTGATCTGGATACACCCATGACGCAGTGGACAAGGACCCGTCCTTTATGAGCCAGCGCATCTTCGATGAAACGACACGTCTCCGGTAGATGAATCAAGAGTTCGTCGTATTCCGTATCATCTACCGGAATGACGAGGTGGTTGGCCCCGGTGGAGGCATAGTCTGGACACACAGAGAGGATATGAGTTATCCCGAGCCTTTTCTTGATCTCCTCAGACTTCGCCGCAGATAGACTGACAGTAATCAGCCAACAAAGTAGCGCCGCAGATTCTAGCCACTCACTTGCCAAGATATACTTGGTCTTTGAGGATCTCGTCCACGCTCGGAGATGTTGAGTCGAAAACCATGGGGGTTAAGAAGAAAGCCACGTCCCGGCCTTCCTGCAGGCCCGTCCAAGTCGCAGAAAGAGAAAGCAGTTTGTAGGCGAGATGATGTAATTACACGTGATACTAATGCCGCGCGGCACATTTCGCCGAGCTGTGCAGCGAAAGGTGCCGAGCCTCCCGGCATAGCTCCGGCGCATTGCAATCCCGCTCGGCAAGCCCATTTTGCTCCGCCGAAGGACGGAGTGTATATCCTCGGCTTTTGACCAATAAAAAAACCGGTTCGGAAATCGCGGAAATAAGATAATCAGTCCTAAAGATACATCTGGAATTCCCCACGTATGGTATTCAGAGAGTTACTATTGAAGCAACTGGGCGCCCAGCGTGTTGATTACTGGGATGCGATGGCATATAAAACATCCTTATCTCCTGCGATTCGTCGATAAGAGCCGCAATTTTCCAGATCGATATCGATTGGCCCATAGCTCCCTTGAACCGCAAACTCAATCTGAACCGAGTTAGTTGTGTCCGGTAGATAACATGGAGCACAAACAATATTGCCAGCGTCAAGCACCATTTAGGTGGAAATTAGGCGGAGAAGCTCTGGGACTGGCGAATGGACATACAACCGTCCGCGTCCGTAAACGGTGTGCGACGGCGAGGAGCGTGACATCTTTTCCCAGCTGTGTTCGCAAAGAGTCCTGCATCACCCGGTCCGTCTCATAATCTATCCAAATGACTGGTTTTTGCAGGAGATAAAGAAGAACCCACCAATAGCAGATGTGGCTTCGACACGGTCAGCACGGACGCCAGTCGGAAAAGTGAACTTTCGTCAAGCATAACAAACTTACTTCCAGAATAAAGGCACCGTTCAAAGCCAAAATCTACCGCGTCCCGATAGAGAGGTCCACTCCGCCGTTGGAAACCAAGGTGTCAAGGTTGATCTGCCAGTGCATACAGTCGCCATTAGTCCCTCAAAGCCCCCCGAACGGAGCGCTTCGTTCAAAGTTGCATTCATCGTGCTCGCCGAGTGGGTCCGAGTCCAGGTTCATGCGCAATTGCGCAATTAACCATCCAGAAGGAGCTGTGAATGAGCACCCAGCACGATAAAAACGGGGCGCCGCTTGCCTCCCGAGAACACATCAAGATGTTGGGGCAACTACCGTCAGGAACTGGGCGACAGTTTAAAGAGGAGGCTGTATATACAGGAAATGCAGTAGCCTTGAGATTCCTCAGTAGCATAGGTCAGTGACAAGATCATCAGTTGCCACAAACTTACATAGACGATCATGAGGCTAATTCCATGGCGAAAAAGGTCTCTTACTTCTCCCGAAGGAGAAGGGAAGCTACCGACGACGCAGGAAGCGCCACGCATCCGGTTTTCCGCAGAGTTTTGCGACTCCGTAAGACAACAGAGCTACGTGTTTCTTCGCGTTCGACACAGCCCACGAAGTCCTAAACACCTTCCGGAGCGGCTTGTAAATCAGAATCGCGTGTAAACCAAGGACCGCGGCCGAAAACGCGACGGAGTAAACCTGGATAGCGAGACTGTCTAACCAATGGCTTTCATGGCAGGATTAGTTCAAATGCGAAAAAAAACGCGTACGCAGCTGCATGATCAATAGGAATTTGTCGACGGTTCATGGTGGGCAGAAACGTGTACCGGATTTCTCGTTTCAAGTCCTTGCGTAGATGCCAAATTGCTGAGGCACAGCCACTTGGGCTACCAAGCCCGAAAATCGACAAAACACGCAGCTGCAGCCATTCGGTATTTATACTATTTGTTTCCCTTGTACATTGAAACCCGGCTTGGGCGGGCGTTCGCAAGATAAGAGACTCCTGTGTAAAGCCGCGCATCCTCTCGCAGCTACCAGCGGCGTAACGTTTGCACAGAGTATGAAGTTCTGTGCAGATCGGACGCCCCGCACCAGCCCGCAGAGGTTTGGACGGCACCCGTGTGCGCAGCTTATTATATACATTCTCGCCCCGATTCGCAGCCATCATCACCACTCCGGTACGGGTATCTTTTTCGCGACCTTCGAGCTGGGGCACAGCCCAGCGCCGAGCTTGCACTCGTCGCAGCGTGGTTTGTTCGATGAGCATATCGTCTAGAGCAGAACGTGAGATTCATTAAGCCACGAAGAACACTGTGAGATACATACTTGGCCAAATCCAACGAGCAGCGGGTTGATCTCGCGCTGCAGCTCTTTCGGAAGCCACGATTCGAGGCTTATCCTGCGGAGATGCTTAAGTAGCAGCGATGGAATGGACGAGGCGCGAGGCTCGTGTTTACCGTGCAGCTTCCGGCTCCTTCTCCTTGTGCCACCCGAGCAGCCGTGTTATTCGTAGGACGTGCACATCGACGCCAATCCCGACGTTCATGTCCCACGCATTCTGGAGTGCGAGGAACCCGATTTTGGGGCCGACTCCAGGCAGCGAAAGTAGGCCCTCGATCGTCTGTGGAACGTCAGAGTCAAATTCATCACGCAACTTTTCCGCGGCGAGCTTTATATATCTGAGATTCATCGACAGAGTCAATAGATGTGAGAAGAGCGAAGACGAGGGCACGGACTTGCTCTTGTTGCGCCACATGCCGACTTTGTTAATCGCCTCTGAGATTACGACGGGATCTGCGGAGAGGACCGCTTCGAGCGACACGCTGCCGCCGAGGGCGGTGCGCAGCTTGCAGACGGCCGCGTCTGTGACCTGGTCCTTGGTCTGCGGCGACAGCATCAGCGAAATGAGCGTAACAAATCGCTTGTTCTGTCCTCCTGCTCTTTAACCAAGGACCCGTCAAAAAAAATACGGGTTGGCTACCTTGGGATCCGTCTCATGCTGCTGGGCCATGTGGCAGCCCATAGTATCGACCGGAGCGACGGTCTTGCTCCGCATCTCCTTGATGGTGTCGTACACCTCGCGCCATCGTGCGGGTGCGGGATGCGGTGTAGCCAACGCTGCCTTGAAAGGCGTCTTTGATTTTTGCGGGGACTTCGAGGCCCGCTTCGAGGGGCTTTGAGACGCGTCGCTTGTTCCCGGCGTCTCTGGTGTGCTCGATTCAGCCTTGACGCGTGTTTGGCGCCAAGGAGTGCTCGGAGGGACAGAGACGTCCGGAATCGCGTACAGAGTCACCCCGCTGTTATACGGGCTTACACGCGCCTTGAGCCTGGGAGATGAGCGTTGAAGGCCCGACATGAACTTTCGTGATGATGGTCGGGAGCAAGCGCCTGCACGACTGCCAAATTTAGGACATGCATATATTAGCCTACGTACATATATACCGATTATATATAGGGAATACACTCTATCAGGACTATAGTAAATCCCAAGGATTTTGATCGATAAGGGCCGGTCAAGACGTTGGGTATGCATGTGCGCGGCGTACATGCACATTCCTCCGCCGCTCCGCGCCCTCCGTATCCAACACTGGAAACCAGGGGTTCACCTGCGGGTCCCACTTGAGCAGCCCCACATCAAATGACGGGATGTCCTCCATCGAAGCGGGCACACCCTGCAGTCGCTCACACACATCCGTCAGATTGCGGAGGAGCTAGAAGATCGTCCTTTCTTTGAGCGCCAGTACCTGACCAAAGACACGAGATACTACGCACCTGTATTCGGTCCTCTGTCCACAAGCCGGCGTAACCCCCGACAGAACGCGACTCGATGAGCTGCGCGAGGATGGAGTGCGCAAGCTTGAAAGAGCCGGACGGGGAGAATGTCTTGTCCTAACCAACTACCGCTCAGGATGAGAACGCAGAACGGCGGACAAACGCACCTGCAGCATCCGCCCACAAACGTAGGTGAATTGGTCGAAATCCGGCGGCGCGACCACGGGGATTGAGGAAACCTCATAATTGGGCCCAAAGGCCCATTTATAGCGACGCAGGAAATTGGTATGCATCTGCCGCCACGCAAAGGACATCAGTGGCATCGACAGCTGTGGAAGAAGTTTCAGCAGAGGTCACAAGCAGAGAAACCGCGTACCGCAAACATGGGGATGGTCATAGCTTGCAAGGCCGTCAGCAGGCTGTGCTGGAATCGCATTTCCCGATCGGCAGGGCAGTCTACGAGAGGTAAGGACAGTCCGCCGAGCAGCCGACGAACGAACCTGGGGGCATGGCAAGTAGTACGTCGTCTAGGCACTCTAGGTGCGCCTCGATGACTTGCGAAGCATACCAATATGCAAATGGTTTCTCCTCCGAGGTATACAGCTCGAGGAGAAACCCCGACAATACCACTTCGCGGATAACGGACAGGCGCCAAATCAACACGCAGGCAGGTATGTGCTTCATGATCTCGGTGCGGGGAAGATCCTAGAAGAGACTCGTCAAGGAGCAGCCAAACTAGGATGAAACTAGGGACGTACCGGAAGACTCGAAGTGACATCTACTAAGCGTGTATAGTACAGGTGCAAGTCCACGAGCAGCTTCATAAAGTAACGGCGACGCCGAGATGGATTATACCACAACGCTCTAATATACTCAGTCATGAGCTATCAAATGAGGAAGAGAGAGTCAACGAACTATTGGCTTGTAAGGCTACAAACGAACAACATGCCTTGAAGTGCCCGCGCTGGAGATCCGCCCATGGGTGCGGCCACTGATTCCGGGAGTGCTGATCCACAAAGTGGATAACGGACGTGTAGCTCACACCCAAGGTCTCGAAAAAGAAGCGATCCATCACCCAAGCCGGGTTGTATTTGTTTAGCACGAGGAGGCCGTCGTAAAAGACCGACTGTAAAGAATGTCAGACAGATCAAAGGGATGCGCATAAACGTACCTGCGTCGATGAGCGGATGTACGCTATTCGCAACGGCTGTTTGGGCAACCATGCGCCGAGATTACCCGCTATCTGCGCCGGGGATCAAGGTGTGCAGATTTCTCAAAAAGTGCAGACATACCTCCCAGGTCGATACATTGGCTGTCACCGACAAAAGCCGCTGTTCTTCCCAGCCATCTAAAAGTTCGTCGATGGCGTCCCATGTCTCGGTGACGGGTGGAACATCGATCACTCTGATGGGGACACTACTGTTCAGCTTGCGGGCGACGTAGGGGTCGAATGCTAGATGGGCGGTCGATTCAGGGCCCGGGCGGGGGGACGGGTACGTTCGAACGGTCTTCAGATGGTTCCGCGCGATGTTCACAAGGCCGAGAAAGTCGGAAGGGTTCTTGAAGATATTGGCATCCATAGCTTGCAGTAGTGCCTGCTCGGAGGTCAGAACTGAGTCGAGATTCATCAAAGAGAAGGAAGACCTTGCGCAAATTAAGCCTGGCGACGAGTGCAGTAGCCCATGGCTCTGGAACTGATATCGGTGTAAGCGGGCGGTCGAACACGCAGAGTACGCGGCACACCTTTTTTCGATCGTAAAATCCAGGTGGTTGCTCCATCGAGCCCAAGGATAATGTTCTGCACAGACATGCCTTCAAGCAGCGACCGTGTCTCCCTTGTCGCTCTGCCAATCTTCTGCCTACAAAAATGTCAGCGCATTGGCGATGAAAGATAGGCACTAACATCTTCGACATGAGCCTTGGAAAGCTCCCGCCAAGAAAGATCACAGCATTTGAGCATTCCACATATTAACGCGCGCAGAACAACAGGAATGAGCTCAGGTGGACGTAGCGCGTCGTTATTCAGGCCATACGGCAAGTCGTCGGGATGCATCTCTGAGACTACCAGAGCGTACAGGCACGTGAAAACGGTGTGCCCGAGGGTGTTCCCGCGTGCCATAGCATCTATAGACGATAAGCTGGACGAATGTGATTCAGAATGTGCCTACTTCTAACGAGAAAGATCTGTCGATGATCCAACAAATCTCTTGTGGTAAAAGAGGAGCCCAAATATCGAAGGGAGGTTGCTGGTCCCCGTCCGGGCCATGCCACTGTCGAGACGGGGTTCTCCGATCTGATAAAACGGCCATAAGCCCGCCGGCGGTCGGGTTCGAGAGCATATCCACCTCAAACGCACTCATGGCGTCCTGCAAGGTGAATCCCTCCCTCAGTATCACTTCCCCGGGTTTCATATCTACGATACAGTTGAAGAAACCATTCCAGGACAAGGTCAAATGCGTACGGGCCGCAGCATCAACAAAAATGCTCGTAACATCTCGGAAGTTGTCGCCACCAGGAAGGTCAGTAATGGCCAGATTTTCCATCTAACACGTTTAACGAGTCCAAGGAAATTGAGAAGGAGAGAAATCCCGAAATGGAGGAAGAAGAGAATGGCTGTGCTCCTTATTTGGTGCCTGGCAAAATCTTTTGTTCATGTTTTTGCGCGTAAATCGGGCATGCTGCTCTCTTCAGCGCCTTCGAAGCATATACAATGGTCCGCTGAGGTATAGCTCGACGTCTAGTGTCCCCCAAAACGAGTTTGCGGTGACACCAGCACCCCGAACGATTTTCTCCGGAATCCAGCCAACTGGTATTCCCCATGTGCGTCCGGCCCAGCCCCCGACGCGTTTCTCTCAACGAGGGCATAGCTAGGGAACTATCTGGGTGCACTCTCGAACTGGGTCAAGATTCAGAACGAAAATCCTCAAGACACGCTTATATTTTCGGTTGTGGGATGGCATGCGTTGACTCTTCCCCAAAAGCCCAAAGAGCTGTTGGCGGCTCGTCGTGATATGCTGGCCGTTCTTCTCGCCATCGGTCTCGACCCTGAGCGGTGCATTATATTCCATC